>JAXFYN010000155.1:0-277126 GCA_036172215.1 Camellia granthamiana
GTATCAATCACACTCTGTTCACTTAGTGCATCTATCACACTTTGTTTTCACTTTTAGTGTATCAATCACACTCTGTTCACTTAGTGCATCTATCACACTTTGTGTTCACTTTTAGTGTATCCATCACACTTGTTCACTTAGTGCATCTATCACACTTTGTGTTCGCTTTTAGTGTATCAATCACACTCTGTTCACATAGTGCATCTATCACACTTTGTGTTCGCCTTTAGTGTATCAATCACACTCTGTTCACTTAGTGCATCTATCACATTTCGTGTTCACCTTTAGTATATCCATCATACTTGTTCACTAAGTGCATCTATCACACTTCGTGTTCACCTTCAGTATATCTATCATACTTGTTCACCAAGTGCACCTATCACACTTCGTGTTCACCTTCAGTATATCTATCATACTTGTTCACCAAGTGCATCTATCACACTTCGTGTTCACCTTTAGTGTATCCATCACACTCGTTTCACTTTGTGTATCTATCACACGTTCGCTTTGTGTATCTATCACACACTCACCTAGTGTATCCATCACACTTTGCTTCATATAGTGTATCCATCACACTCGCTTCACTTTGTGTATCTATCACACGTTCGCTTTGTGTATCTATCACACACGCTCGCTTCGTGCATCAATCACACACTTCGTTCACCTTTGTACATCTATCGCACATGTTCGTGAAGATTCCATAATTTTCTTACATCCTTTCTGCGTGAGATATAGTTTGGTTCGAGTTTACTTGCTTGCCTAGCATTCGCTTAAAATGTTGCATTTATTTTGTATAATTGCTTCATTACAGCTCTCTTTGCATGATCATGAGTGATATCCGGCTTCGCGTAACGTATAAGTCCAATTTTCAAACCGGCTTCGCGTAGCATATAAGTCCAATTATCAAACTGGCTTCGCGTAGCGTATAAGTCCAATTTTCAAACCGGCTTCGCGTAGCGTATAAGTCCAATCTTCAAACCGGCTTCGTGTAGCGTATAAGTCCAATCTTCAAACCGGCTTCGCGTAGCGTATAACTCCAATCTTCAAACCGGCTTCGCGTAGCGCATAACTCCAATCATCAAAATCTTCCTGCATATCATTTTGCATCCTATCCCTGAACTACGCTGGTTTGATTCCTTGCAAAGGGATACGTAGGCAGCCTGCGAGCACAACCATTTATTTATCTATATTTTGTTTGTTTGTCCAAGTCTTCGGCCTTGTCAAAAATGGGTCGTCTCTGGGTTTTGACATTCACTCCCGTCACTTCCTGACTTCCGAGTTCTGTCAAAGAGGGGCAACTGTAGACGCCCCATTTTTGACCGACCTTAAGACTTAGACGTCACCGATTGAGCGCTTGGTGATATGGCATATTATGCTCGTTCTGAGGTTTTAGAGTCTCGGCTGCGAGCCTTGCCTCCGGACTTCCGAACTCTTTTATACTTTGCCTCGGTTTGCGAACCAGGCCCAGTTTTCTCTATTTTCTCTTCCCGAAGGGAGGGAGAGGTCTTGTAGACCATCTCTCAGTGGCCGTAGGCTACGTTTCATGGTCGTAGGCCATTTTCCCCGTTTGGAGCCCGGTTCCCGATTTTTCGGAACTATCGGCCGTGTGCCTCGGTTCGGGACCGCTTAACCACCTCCGTTTGCTCTGGTTTTTGGCACATATCTTATTTCCTCCCTTTTGAGGGACACTGTGGCTCGAGAGACCAACTTCGTGGTCAAACGCCACCTCCGGTGCTTAACAATCAGTTTTCGGGGCCCCGGGCTGCGCGTTTTGGCCCCCGAACCTTCGTTTTACATCGGTTTGGGCTCTTTTTGGTGGAGACCTTATTTTCATTGTTAGGAAGGTTATAGAAGGGTGGGAGGCCAGCAATTGTTCTGAAGACCATCTTTATTCCTTCATCGCTCTTCATCGCCCGTTTTCTTCCCTAGAAAGCTGACTTTTTCCATCCCCGGGCCACTTTTTCTGACTTTCCTCCACACCATTGTGTTGTACACACCTAGGAGGCCACCAATATGGGTTGGCCGGCCATTAATTCTCCCTGACCCTTTTGAACCCCTCTAAAAAGCTAGCTTTTCTCTCTCCTGGTTCACTTTTTCCAGTTTTTCTCCACATAGCTGTGTTGCACACACATGGGAGGCCATCTTTTTGGGGTGGTCGGCCACTAACTGAGCTTGACCCTTTTGACCCTGGCCGGCCGGCCAGGGGAGGTGGCCGGCCGGCCACCTGAACCCACTGAACCTGGCCGGCCATGTTCCTCTCTCCTGGTTCCTTACAGTTGTACCCTCTGTTTTCCCCTAGACCCCTGCCCGGGGATTTGCCCTTTTGGGAGGCAAATTTGAATTTGATTTTCCCCCCCTTTCCTCCACTCCTCTCCCTATGTAACCAGCACCCCCACATCCATTTTGAAGGGTTAGAAAAATCCATTGGAGCTCTTGCATTAAAGCCTCCCTCTCTCTCTATTCCAAGCCTCAAAATACCCTTGCTCCTACACCATTTCTACACCACCTCCAAGCCTACAACCTCCACACTCCATTCCAGTAACTTGAGGCTGTTTTTCAGAGGTTAGGAGCACCTTTCCTTGGTCCAAAAGCTGCTGAAGACTTGTGCTACAAGGGTGAGTCTCTTTTCCCTCTTTTTTTTGCTCTATTTTGCATGCTATCTTAGCTTTTGTTTCTTGCATTTTTGAGCTCCGACCTTAACTGTAAATAGTCATATTTTGAGCTCCCCTCCATGTTTGATCAAGGACCTCTTGTTGTTTGAGGTCTCCTACTACCTCTTGTCTCTCTATCCCTCTTTTAGGCCTATTTTTGCATGATATATTAGCCTTGTTTTTGAGCATTTATGGGCTCCGAGCCAAACTGTAAAATGTCTTTTTTTGAGCCCCTCTTCAACTTTGTTGAAAGGCTCTTCTCTATTTGAGGCCGTCTACTACCACTTGTCTCCTATCTCTCTTTGTAGGCCCATTTTTGCATGATAGTTTAGCCCTACTTGTGCTTATTTTTGAGACTTGATATAAACTGTAAAGTGCCTTGTTTTTAGCCCCTCTTCAACTTTGTTGAAGGGCTCTCCTCTGTTTGAGGCCATCTACTACCACTTGTCTCCTATCTCTCTTTGTAGGCCCATTTTTGCATGATAGATTAGCCCTACTTGTGTTCATTTTTGGGAGTTGTCATAAACTGAAAAATATCTTGTTTTAATCTCATCTTCAAGTTTGTTTAGATCTATTCTCTGTTTGAGGTCATATGCTTCCTTGTATGCTTGATTGTCTCTTATTTTGAGCCCTACACTTAAGCTCTTGTTGCATGCTTGGTTCGGCCTTCTAGCCACTAAAATCCAGTGAATTTTTAGTGGCTAGTACACTGTTTTGAGCCTCAAAATCAGAGGGGGGTGACCCCCTCTCACCTTGCCTTGTTTGGTGGTCATTTTGGCCTTCCAAAGAGGCCCTATCTTGCATGCCTTGTGGATTGATTTCAGAGCCAATTTGATGAGTTTTAGGGCTACCATATTTGATTTTCAGAGTTGATTTGGCCATGCTAAGTGTCCTTGATGTATGTGCTTAATAACCCCTTTATATGCCCTCTAAAGGAACCCATCATTTGTGCATGTGTTGGCTGCATTTCAGAGGTTATTTGGGCATATTTTCACATGTTTTGTTCACTGATTTTTTCTGGTTTGGTGAGATTCCATATGCCTCATATACATGCCATGTAAACCATGTTTGCTAGTCAAACTTGCATGCTATTTTAGTCCATCATGCTAGCATCTTTTGGTCATGCTCTGAACTGAAAATGTTCATGTTTTGGGACTGCCTTGGTTCTGTCTTCATGCTTCATGATCAAATAATGCATGCTTTGTATAGCTATAGGTCAATGCACGTGCCTAGTTTTGTGTTTCGGGACCATTTCATGCATCGGGTGCCATTTATCCATGTTTCGGGATCATTTTGCATCACATTTCAATGCTGGAACTTGCATGTTTGTATGCCATATTTCATGCCTTGCCATGCCTCGTTAGAGTGGCCTTTGTGCCTTAGGTTCGGTCCTCGGTTTGCGTGCATGAGTGCACGCATTTCGATAGTCTCATTTTCATCTCATGGCCACTGATGTGGGTGTGGCTGAGGTCCACTCATGTTGGTGTAAGTCCATCGTGCATTGTGTATGCCATTTCAATTCACAGCATTGCGTATGCTAGGTTGTATGTTAGAGCATTGTGTATGTCATTTCATAGCATTGCGTATGCTAGGTTGTATGTTAGAGTATTGTGTATGCCATTTCATAGCATTGTACATGCTAGGTTGTATGTTAGTCGCATTCATGCATGTCATGCATATTGCATTGTGTTTGGGATAGGTGTTTGCCTAAGCACGGGAAACGAGGTACGTTCCGTACTCCGAGTGACAGAACGTGTCTCAATTCCCGGTCGCCGACATTCCGGATTACCCATGATGGAATCTAGGCCTTGTTGTGTTTCATGTGCATTCATCTCATATTGAGTCATGCAATTCGACTCTTCGGCCATCATGCATCGATATGCGCGATTGGTGGCACGAGGATCGAGGCATGCATACATATGTGAAAATACTTTGCCATGCCCCTTTCTTGCTCTCTGTTGCAGCAAATCTAAAACCGGCAGTCTTTTGGAGCTTCGCACAACATCCCGGGGTTAATTGCAAACAAAGGCTAATCGGGGCATCGCAATGGATTTCCGCGCAAGACAACTCAAGCACGCATCATTCATCATTCGGAACAGAGCTGAGGCAGTCCATAAGCTTGCATGCTAATTTACTGCTTTCTTAGATTAATTTGTTAATTAATTAGGGTTTTGTACTTATTCGGACTGTATTATTTATTTGGGACTGTATTATTTATTCGGACCCTCCGAGCGAGGGCAATGTTGTAATAAGTGTGCGTGCGTGTGATGTATGTCTTCCAACCCCACGTCTTTCTCCCTTTTATTTACCAGCTTATGATGGTTAGATTAGGGCATGTTTCAATTAGCATACAGTATGATAGCATGTTTGCATTCATTCATCTATTTTGCATGCACCGGGCTCGGCGCATCATACTCACTGCATTGTATTTCAATTCCGAGTTGAATACATGTTAGCTGAAGCATTTTATATGCCATGTTTAGAATAGCCGAGCCTATCTTAGTTGCATTTTGCATGTGTTGCATTAAGCATTTCAGCATAGTTAGGATCATGCATGGATTTCTAATTAGCTTCTATTTTGGCTTGGAGTACTCGGTAAGTTTTTATGCTTTAGCATCCTTGCATGCGTGTGAGTGACTGCCATGATAGCATGCTTACCATGAGGCTATGTGCTTATGTGATATAACTGCCTGAATGCCTGTGGGTGAAGGTTGGGTTATTTGGATTGGAACAATTCATTCACTGTGAGTTTTAAGCCCACTAGATAGTGGCAAAACCATCTTTTCTAAGCCCACCCGAGGGTGGCAAAATCTGCATTTTAAGCCTACTTGTGAGTAGCACCATCAAACCATTTTCAAAATAAACAAACATGAGATGTGTTGTTCCAATTCAGGCGATTCAGTCTATACTTGTATGTTGTGCGCATCACATAGTAAATCTAGGCTAATAACCGGAATAAGAACACATAATGTTTTCAAAAGTAGATATCATTGTTAGTAGAGGCCGATCTTTGATCGGGCGAGCGGGGTTGCTCACGAAGTGACCTTCCCCAATCGTACCTAAGTTCCCAAGCCGAGGCAACTTTGGTGATGACGGACACGTGGCCTTAGGCAATGAGTCAGGGTTTCCTAAATTTCCCAAAATAAAATATTTAGGTGGCGACTCTGTATCTGGCAAAGCAGTCCATGTTTGGCACTTCTTTCAAAAAAATCTGTTTTCTCAAAACGATTTGCCGGATTTGGACTCTTTAGTTCAGATTGAGAACCGTGACAATTTGAGTCCGTACTGTAGTGAGCCCAAAATGAACGGAACGGAACGGGACTCATCCCTCCCGGGGCGTTCGGGGACGTCTACACTCATCGTCGTGGATTCGAAATCGGCATTGTGGATTCAACGTTGAGAAAGACAATTCCGAGGTGAAGACGGGATTAGAAGAGGCACATAGGGGTCGGTTCGATTCGGACGTGGATTCGCTAGGTAATTGAAAGTGCACTTGTGTAATTCCTTTGTGTCTTCTCAATGGATTGTTTTGTGGTTTTGGCCCGTGGTTTTTCTATCACAATTGGAGGCGCTCCAATTATGATTTTTCCACATTATAATCGTCGTGTCGATTTGTCTTGATTATTTGTTTGGGATTGTTATTTACTACTTAAAATTGATACATAATCACAAATCAATATCTCCAAAATTTTTAGACTTTTCACTTTGCATTACGCAATCATTAAAAACTCTAAAATAAACTCCCAAAAGAATCAAATCAATAACAGTATGAAGCTCATGCACACAAAATCAATTTTACTTGGAACATTGATCTGAACGAAAGGAAATTTCTCTGCATTACACAATCATTAAAAACTCTAAAATAAACTCCCAAAAGTATCAAATCAATAACAGTATGAAGCCCAATCTAAATAACCCATAAACAATCTAAAATAACCCTTAAAATGTACAATGAAGATAGCGAATTTTTAGAGAGAGAAATAAAGAGACAATGTAAAATACCTATATTTTGGTGTTGAAAGATTGAAGCCATTATCAAAACCTTGAAGCCATTATCAAAAATAAAGACGATATTGGGGTTTGTATTGTAGCAAGGGAAATTCCAAAACCAAAAACGGAGAGAGAAGGGGAGAGGCAAAAACAATTCTCAAGCGAAAAAAAAAAAAAAACTAAAACAATTCTCAATCTTACTTTGCGAGTGCGAGTTCGAAGGGAGCTGAGTTCGAGAGCAGCGTTGGTAGCGAAGTGGGAGACGCTGATTTATGTATGTATGTGTATGAATCTGTATGTTGAATTGTGTATTTGCTATTTGCTAAATTCAATTTCTCTCCAATGGTGGTAGACAGTCACAGAGTTGCTATGGCAGTAGACTGATGTTGATCAATGGCAACGGTGATGATGAGTAGCGGCAGTGGTGGTGAGTGGCAGCATCTACTCTTTCTCTGTTGGTTGATCTCAGGCTAGAACACAACACACATCTCTTTCTCTGTACTACAACACCTTGAAGAAGATTATGGGTGATGACAGAGATCCACCATAAAGGGAGTTGAAGAGAGAACGTGAGAGAGAACGTCTAGAGAGGGAGTTAAAGAGAATGGACAGATGTGGGAGAGAGAGAGAGAGAGAGAGAGAGAGAGAGAGAGAGAGATGAGCGTTTGGGTGGGAATTAAATGCATCTGAACCATTGATATATACTTAGGATTGATCTAGATCATTAAAACCAAATGTATCTCTGATACATTTTGAACATTTTCAAAAGTCATTCTATCTTATTATATAGATATAAAAATAATTTTTTTTCAAATATCATAATAATTAAGTTATAATTATATATATGGAAAATAAGTATTTCTCAAATAGAGTTCATATAAAATTAATTATTATAATTGAAATTGAATTTATAATTATAAATGGAATAGACATGTTGATGTAGCTTCTTTTTTTTATAAAAAAAATAAGCCTTTAGAATGTACCACATTAAAAAAGAAAAAACACTATACTTTTATATATATATATATGATGTGAAATAGATGTATACATAATAGCTGTGAAAAAAGGAGGATTTTGTTAATTTGTTTTTCTGTTTCGTTTTGTTTTTGTTTTTATTTTTGTTTTTGTTTTTTTTTGGTCACTTCTACTAGTGTGGATATATAATGAAAAAAAGTTGGAAATTTTGAAAAAATATTTTGAGAAATTATTTAAAAATAAAATGTGTGATGTAAATTTAAGGAGAAATAGCAATACAGTGCAGGTTTTAGAAAAAAGGGTTAATTACACTAATAGTCCTTATAGTTTGGGACTTATATCACTTTGATCCTTGACTTTTCAATTGTGACACATTTGACCATGAAATTTGAATTTTGTTCTAAATAAGGACAATTGAAAATATCATTAGATTTTTCAAGGGTAAAATCGTCAATTTGATAAAATATAAACTAATTTGACAAAAATAAATGTCACCAAAATATTTTTAATTTTTTTAAAATTATTTTTATCCACCAATGATAAAATTATGTAAAATTAAATAAAAATTACATGATTAATTTTTTAAAATTAATTTTATATGATCATCATCCAAATACATAATAAAAATTAATTTGGAAAAAAAAAATATCTAAAAGATTTATCAATTTTACATAATTTTATTTTTAGTAGGTAGAAATAATTTTTTAAAATTCAAAAATATTTGTTTGACATTTATTTTTGTCAAATTAGTTTATATTTTATCAAATTGACAATTTTACCCTTGAAAAATCTAATTATATAATCAATTGTCCTTATTTGGAACAAGATTCAAAATTTAGGGTCAAATGTGTCACAATTGAAAAGTCAGGGACCAAAGTGACACAAGTCTCAAACTATAGGAACTATTTGTGTAATTTGCCCTAGAAAAAATTATAGATCAATGATAAAGTTTACAAACTTTAATAACAAAATCTTAAACTACTAATAGATCCTAATAGTTGAACTTAATTCCCATCAAGTCCTATTGAAAATAAGTCTTGGTAAAATTGTCGTTAAAAATAATTTTTTTGTGATAATTTTTTATATATGTTGCTAAAAATTAACAATTAGTAACTTTTTTTGTTATGATTTTTATAAATTGTCTTTAAAATTTATAATTAGTAACGTTTTTTCATGACAAATTTTTTTCATAGGACCTATTAGACAATAAGTCCACTTAGGACCTACACGTAAGTATCCCTAAACTTTTTCATAAATCTGTTATTTTTAGAAGTTATCATTGGATTGTAATTTTTCCTAAATTTAATGAAAGAAACTATTATACACACTCCTTTTTACATACACCAACATTTTTAGCTATTAGTCATAACTAATAGCTAAACCATTAATTTGATGCATAAGTAACAGCATTATTAATCATAACTAAACACTGCTAGATTCATAACAACAAACACAATCATTATGAATTATAGCCAACAACAACTACAGGCCATAACTAAACACCATTAAGGTATCATCTTTTTGTAATTTGACATATAAGTTGCCTCACAACTATTTTGAACCACAATGTGGCATACAAAACATCAATACAGCAGGGAAAATTATTTACTACTTTTGAGGCAAATAATGTTACCACAGCTTGAATTTCATTGGTTATAATAAGAAAAGTCATGGCCTTCTCGTTTAGAAACTTAACTATTTTAATTGACTTTTTAATTATTTAACAATTTTAATTTGGCTAAAAAAGTTGTGTTTTGGATGATAGTTGGTTTTATATATATATATATATATACATATAATTGATTTGATGGTTGTGAGAGAAAATGAAATTATTATAATTTGAATGTCACATTTTGTCTTATTAACCATTTTAACTTATTTTGTTTTTATTGACTATTTTAGCTAAAAACAAGCCACTAAACCCAACATCCAAATAGAGCCATGTTAGTTCTATTATGACACCAAGACAAATATCAAAATTAGAATAGTGTAAAACCTTGTTCGAAAACTATCAAATAATTAGTCACACTAATACTGTGTTTGGGTAGAGGATTTGGGGAGAGATTTGAAAATGGAAAGAGAAAAGGTGTGTGAAATTAGGTGAAATATAAGTATATTTTATTCTCATTTCATTTACTTTTTCTATTTCCCTTTCTAAATCTCTTCTCAAATCTCTCAACCAAACACAACGTAAAATAATAACCAAAGACCACTAGGGACATAACCGAATGTATGATACATACCCTAAAAATAGGCGTGTATCATAAGATTCTCTCTCATGCAGGTTTGGCATCTAGCTAAAAAAGTTTTTTTTTTATTTTTTTTATTTTTTCGTCTTTAATAAAATTTTTTTTGAAATTTGTGCCTAACTTTTTTACTTTTCTGGTTTGTCTAGTTTAGAGGAATCTAAAAAGTATTAAAAAATAAATACGAAAAAACCCAAAAAGAAGTTCGCTAAAAATCAAAAAAAAGAGTTACTATTTTTTTTAATCTTTAATGATTCTTTTTTCAAATTTTTTATTTTATTTATTATTTTTCCGAACCGTCTAGTCCAATAGAACCTAAAGTGTAAAACTTTTTTAAAAACTAAGGGTTAGTTTAGGATGTTTTAAAAAAATATATTTTTTGATTTATTGGCTTATATAGGTTAGATTTGGGTTAGGTTTGATGTGATGTGTTAGAGAGGTGATGTGATTTAAATAAGATGATGTGACTTAAATAAGATAATAACTTTTTAACTTTTTGTATTATTTAATAGATACCAAACTTGACATAAAATAAAATAAAAAATACCAAAAAACGTCAAACTCAAACTCTTCCATATGTCACACTCACGTTTCTATCACATTTAACCCATTTTTGAAAACTTCTTTAGTAATTTTTTTAAGAAAAATTATTCATCCTCTTAATTTTTCCATAGTCTCAATTTCACTTCTAATAATGTGGCATCAAAGAGAATTAAAATTAAGAAGAGTATAATGAATCACTTCAAATGAATCTTAACTACGTCAATACGGAGACACGGGATGATTTAGGAAGTTGGTTAAAAGTTAACTTTTTGACTTTTTTAGTTTATTTTGACTTTTTTATGTGAGAGGTAATGTGATCCAAAATAGATTAAAAGTTGACTTTTAATTATTTATTTATTTATTTTTTTTTTTTGTATATTCCCAAATGGTCCCAGAATTAGAGAATTTAGAGGAATCGTTTTTTTAAACCCATAGCATTGACTATTAATATTTATTTATATATATATATAAATCTTTGGCTTCAAGACAAAGGGAAATGAACATTACTTGCCTTCCTCGTGGTTGCTAAAAATGAACCTAGTTTTTGATGTACTTCCTTCCAAATGAACATTCAACATTTAACAGTTTGATTTCTATTTCCTGATATAATTTTTTTTTTTTTTGCTTTTGAAAACATTTGACGACAGTGTGTTGAGGTTGCTTCCATTGTTTCAATTCTTTTGTACCATGTTTTTCTTTCTTATTAGCTGCATACGGGGTTAAAACCCTAAACTTGGCTTCATTCTAACCACCAACGTGAAGCCTCTTCCGAATTTTTTAATTTCACTAAAGGACACTTTGAGTTGTAGAGTCTCATACCTAAGTCATCCTAACGCGGTGCGGGTACGGATACATATACAAATGAAAGTAACACACGTCCTCGTGATCTAGTGGCATGATAGCATGGTAGCAGTATTTAAGAATTTACAATAGAAAGGTTCGGGGTTTAAGAATTAATCTATCAATTAATAATTGATTTTTGTTAATAAAAAAAATGAGAGTGGAAGAATGGGTTTTTGTGAAAATAATAATGCTACAGATCACGAAAAACATTTCATAAAAATTGTCGCGAAATCATCGTCCGATCAATTGGCAAACTAGGATCAACTGACAGGTTAACCGACACTACTTTGCGACAGATTTCATGAACTAATTTTTATTACACTAGACTTTTTGTTGTGAAAATATATGAAGATGTTTTAAAACATGTATTGGGATCTGCTTTAAAAAAGTCATTTTTTTTTGAATTTTTTGTCTTTATTGTTTATTTTTCGTTTCAAATTTGTGTAATATATTTGGGAAAATCGGTCTAGGGTCCTTCTCCCACTTTTCGTAATGGAAGAGATCCACTAAATTATTTTTTGATGCCTAAGGTCCTAAACATATTTCAGACAAATTTCAGTCCTTTATATTATCTCTTCCGACACTCTCTCTTCCATCGCCGACACCATTTACGCCGGTCTCGTCTCCGCCGATCAGATTAAGGATGCCAATTCCATCTCCGACCCTTCTCTGCTCGTAGCCCGGGCTTTATAGATTGTCGCATTTGCAAACCCCCGCTAGTATATATATATATAATAACAGATGAGAGAGAGAAGAAACATGAACCTGAAAGGTGTAACCAGGGTAGTGTAATCAGTTGGTAGAACGCTATAGTCCCGCTCGAGCTGCTTGGATTTCCAGCGAGCCCTTTTGCAACCCAAGCTCTCTAGCCACCTGCATCTTCTTCCGTGGTTCCATCTTAGACTCTGACTCAAGCATGGTCTTCAATGATCTGATCTGGTCATCACTGAACCGCCTTTGGTTCTTGTTCCTCTTCTTCTTGGAGATCGAGTTCGACCTACTTAAGTAGTCCGGCGAGTATTCACCTCCATCCATCATCATATTTAGGTGGTTGTTATTATAACAAAGTTTGTAGAGACTGCAAGTCCGGAAGCAGAGAGACCAATGAAACACGCATTGATCTGCCCTATCAATCATCAAGAAATGTTGCAAAGATATCAGATAGTGTTTAGCTCACTCACAGTTATAAAATTGAAGTTGATGCTGGGTTCTCCTCCTCCTGGTAAGAGACTAGTCATGTTTGAGGTTTGATTACTCAGATTTTCTTCAACGAGAAATTATTCGGTGGATTAAGCAAGCTCCTGGATTTTCTCTGGGTTGTGGAGTCCAGAGAAATTCTCTGGGTTGAGAGAATTTCTTTGAAAATATATTTGGAAATTTTCTCTGGGTTGTGGAGTCCAGAGAATTTCTCTGGATTGAAGTGTCTAGAGAAATTTCAAAGACCAAAAATAGAATTTCTCTGGACTGTTGTTGCTTTTTTTTTTTTTTTGGTGATACAGAAAATTTCTCTAGTTTCATGATGTTAGGAGAATCATTTGAATCAGAGCAATTCAAAAAATGCTTGCGCGACTTCTTTAATCGTGATGTTTCTTCTTTGATGTTTGATTACTCTGATTTTATTCAATGAGAAATTATTCGGTGGATTAAGCAAGCTCCTGAATTTTCTCTGGGTTGTGGATGATGAATTTTCTCTAAGAGAATTTCTCTGGAAACAGTATTTTCTAGAAAATATTCTCTGAAACAAATGAACCCTTATTTAGCACACTTTGGTAAAAGAAAAAGAAGATATATTATAATTTATATGTTATGCCTTGCTCATGATTTTCTTCTACTAGAACCATGTGCAAAAAAAATAATGGTTTCATTGCTTGTATGTGTAGGCTCTACCTGAAAAAAGACTAGTCTTTAGTAATGAACTTCGAAGGGTTGGCACTGCATGTACGAAAGTGTTACGTGACCTTGGGAACAAAGTAAAAAAGATTGAGAAATTGGGTGCAATAGACATACGATGTGAAGTGCACGAGGCAGCAGAAGAGTTGCAAAAAAAAGGTAGATCAGAAATCGTACCTTCTTGTTCATGCAGAGAGTTGGGAAATCGGAAGTCGGTCAAAGAGCTAGAACATCCCCAAGAATTTCTCAGCATGGATGATGAAGAAAACAAATTAGGTAAATGCAAGTTTTATAGCGAAGCTCTGCTCCATCTCAGTTCACTTCCTCTACATAAAATTCTGAGAATAATTAGATTTTCCAGAAAAATTTGGTCTGAAATTTCTCTGGACCAATTTTCTCTGGACTGAAATTTCTCTGCACCAAATTTCTCTGGACCAATTTTCTCTGGACTGAAATTTCTCTGGACTAATTTTCTCTGGACTGAAATTTCTCTAGATCAAGGTTGAGGGGACCTTAGACATTATGAAAATATTGTTGATGGACCTTAGACATCATAAAAATATTTGATGTCCTTTATGCTATAAAATCATAATATCAAGGACCTTAAAAAAAAACCCCAATATATTTTAGCTTTCAGATTCATCAAGTGTAGAAAAATTTAAAAAGTTTATAAAAAATAATTGAAAATTTCTAAAAGAAATTTACCATAGACAACGACAACAACAATAAAAAATAAAAAAAAATTAAGTGAAATTTTAAGTAATGATAATGGGTATTTTAGAAGTATAAAATTTCACGTGATATAGAGAAAAGGAAATACTTTAGACACCAACTCAGGGTACAATATAGATAGTTCAAACAATAGGATAGATAGTTAAATATTAGGATAAATTATAAATGTGACTCTTGAAATTTACTTAAAATGTTAATTATTTCTATAATTTTGAAAATTCCATTTTGCTTTTTAAAATTTCTAGTCGTATAACAAATAATCATTTTCATTAATCAATCGTCAAATCAACTAATAATTTTTAATAGTATTTTTAATTAACAATTTTGACAATTTCATTGTTGTATAGAAAGATTCGGATGTTGGATAAGATATTAGAGATATTTATATTTTTTAGAATTTATAATTTTGATATATTATTTGATTAGGATTATTTTAATTTAGTATAAATATTCTAAAATTAATAATGTTAATTATGTGATTTAATTTTGATGATATCTAAAATATTATCAGATAAATTGTGATTTTTACATATTTCATATTCTTTGACACAAAATATTATATGTTTAAAATATATATTGTTTGATGTATTTATTATAAATATTATTTAAATCGAAATTACTGTGCAAGATCTGATTTTACAAAAAATATTTTATAACATTTACTATTCACATTTTGAAAAATACGGTTGGTCACTATTTATCTTTTGACAAATGTAATATTGGTGAATTGTTTTCTTTTAATAAAATTTGATGTACTCACATGGGATGGTTAGTTATTTTTATTAGAATGTATCTAAAATCTCTACAATAATTACAAAAAGTTTAAAAGGAGTACATAAATTGTAATTTAAATGTTATTTAAATAGATTTTTCTATGCATACAAATATTTTAATACAGAAGTCACTGTGCATTCAAATATTTTAATAGAAAAATTACTGTGCATTCAAATATTTTAATAAAGAAGTCACTGTGCATTCAAATATTTTAATAGAAAAGTTACTATACGGTCACTGTGCATCATTTAATTTTACGGCAAATATTTTGAAAATATTGAAATTACTATTCATCTTTCAATGGTTGCCTCGCGTGTTTTTCCCCCGCATGCTCAAGCTAACAAGTCAAAAATAGGAGCATAGGTTTTGTCTCTCCGTGACATGCAAGCCTAAAAAGGAGCGTCTCTCCTCTCTCAACGAGAAGAATTTTTTGGGTATAAATAAAAGTGTTTTGGTTGGAGAAAAAATTAGAAGTGAGGAAGAGAAAAATAGGTGGCATTAAAATATTCTCAAATATTGTATTGTACTTCATTGAGTTATATTTTTTGTGAGAAAATTTATTGAGAGTTTAAGCAAAATTGTAAGGGTTTTACATCCCTTAATCATTTTATACTTGTAAAAAAAGAGAGTTTTTTAGAGTAATTTTTTGAGATAAAATCACTTAGGTTAGGTGTGACTAGGCACCGAATTCAAAAATAGTTGGGATATTTGACCAACAGTATGCACACCTTCTAGTATATATATATAGTAAGGATCTACTCACATGGAGTTCAGAACACTCTGTATATCCTTCTGGTTCCTCCTTGCCTCATGTTCAAGAGTTATAGCAGCAGTATTAATGTCAGTTTCGACCTTGTTGATGTTGTTTTGAACATCAGGAGGCAAAAAAAGTTGATCCACTCTGATATGCTTAGCTGCTTCAAGATAATCCAATACACTCCCAAGGCTTTCAATAGTCGTGTTAGCTTGCCACACGACATAGTCCAATGTATTCGATGTGCTAGTATGGAACTTCTCTTGTCCAGTATACAAAACAACTCATCCCATGCTGAAATCAAAAACATAGAACAACAATGGACTCTCAGATAAATCGATCCAAATCCAAATATTCAATTTAAACTCGTAGGTATTGTGTGTGTGTGTGTCTGTGTGTCTGTGTGTGACAGAGAGAGAGAGAGAGAGAAAGAGAGAGAGAGAGAGAGAGAAAGATATACATTACAGCAATGGTGAACAATGTCAGAAAAATGAGAGAAAGCGCATAAGCTGTTCGAGAATAGCCATAGTATCGACGTTGGCAGCAGCAACAACAGAGACGGAGGAGGAGCAGAGAAAGGCCAAATCCCACAAACCAGATTGCAGCAATAACAAACAGGGGAGCACCAGTAAAAGCCACAGACTGCATTGAGAACAACTTTTAGGGAGAGAAGATAAGATGGAAGAACATTAAAAAGTAGCATTGCTCCGCTTGTAAGGAATTGCTGAGTAGATTTTGGGCCAATTCCCATTGCTCGGTTTGTAAGGAATTGTCGAGTAGATTTTGGGCCAACATTGCCGAGGAATAAGTTGAGGTCAAACAGTTGACGTAGATTCTGTGCCCCATTGCTTGTGAATGAAAGTTGTTATTCAGAAGGAATTCGGAATAAAATTTCCGAATGATGCAGGTTGTTATATAAGCGGGAAGACGCCAAAATTGTTGAAGTCGGTATTGATCAAACTCCAAGTTGGGCGGCAAAAGGATTGTTTGAGCTGTGATAGAGATGAGGCAAAGAATTGACAAATATTGGGTATGGAATTGGCAAAATCAGATTGTACAAATGTGTTCAGAAGGCTCCAAATGGTTGGAAACACCTATTTGCTCGTTGTAATCGAATGCATGATGGCATCATTGTAGCCAAAATGGATTGAAGGGCTCAAATCAACAAGTTGTAATTCAACCGTGAAGCACATGATAATTTCTTATGTTTGTCATTGCCAACTCTGGTCATCTTCTTCGGCAAAAATGGATGAATTTCTGAGCCAACGTTGACTGGCTTGTACGGCTGCGTTTGAGCTCCGATTTTGACGTAGTTTGTTGCATTGGACTAGTCTCAATGAGAAACTTGATTTTGACAACGTTGAAAAGTGCAGTTTGTTGAAAATATGGGCTGTTACGCCACTATCGGCAAACGTCGGTTAATTTTTGGCTTCTCTAGTTAGTGGCTTTGGACTCCTTGAGTTGACGCGAATCCTCTGGTTATTGTTAGATGTGGATTTCGGCAAGTCGAGATGCTAGTTCTATGCTGATGTCGAGATTAGTGCCAAGGACTATTGTTGTCAAAAAGTTAGTGCCAAATAAGTTGACGATGCTAGATAAAATGCAGAGTTGATATTAATATGCTCTTAATAATATGCCGAATGATATGCCGAATTGCAACAATAATATGCCGAATAAGTTGTGAATTGATAATATGCAGATTTGCAGAGTTGATAATATGCTAAATAACATGCCGAATAAGTTATCAAAGCCGAGTTGATAACATGCAAAGTTAATACGCAGTTGATATGCAAATAAAAATTGCTGAATAAGCTAATAAGTTGCCAAAACTTCTTGTTGATAATATGCCGAATAAAAGTTGTCGAACAAGCCAAATAAGTTGTTGAAGTCGAGTTGATAACATGCATAGTTAATACGCAGTTAATAATATGCAAACAAAAATTGCCGAATAAGCCAATAAGTTGCCAAAACTCCTTGTTAATAATATGCCGAATAAAAGTTGCCGAATAAGTTACAATAATGTGCCCAATGTGCCAATACTATGCCAAAACAACATAGATACAAATCTTAAATTATTAAGGAAAGACACGAGCCATTTGTTTCTTAGTTGGAGAGCCACAAAACGTAATTCCTTAATTCAATAACATGTATATCTCAAAAATCAATTTTAAAATAAACTCCTGTGAAGAAATAAATAAATAAATAATTCTAGAAGTGGGTTCGGCCGAGCAACCGTTTGTATATAATTGGGGAAAAAATTGATCAAGAATATGCATACATACTCGGCTATAAAACGGCTTTGTTTAAACAACTTTGTAAAGGACCGCAGGGCATAAAACAGCTGTTTAAAGCAGAAAAAGGCTATAATACGACTTTATATACATAGTCGACTATCAACAATTAATAATTTATTGATCAACAATACTTTGTGGTGCGCCATTCATACACCTAAATGGCTTTATTGATCAAGAATACTTTGTATTTTTTTTTATTTTATTTTTTTTTATTTTTTGGGTAGCAGGCAAAAATTGATATTCAAACAACAACCCACCACAACTGGTATCATAAATACTATATGTACAGAATCAAGTTGAAGTAGAATGACAAAGACCTAGTTGTGGGTTGTATTACTTGGGATTGATTTTGATTTTGTAGAAAGTGCACTAACCTCAATGCAAACCAATACATGTTTACTTACAGTAGTATGTTTGTTGTGTTCTTCGTTGATCTCATTCAGTCATTCCCATAGACGGTGCCAATTGTGAGACTAGGAAAATCCTCTCACACGGATTATGGAGATCCAACGAAGAAATGAACTTTGTCCCAATAGATCTGCAAAGATGAGCATGATCAGCGCCACCCATCCAGAGTTGCTGGCCAGAGACACTCTGATGATGAAGTTAGTCACTTGATTAAAAGAATGAAGGTATAGAAATGAAGAATGTTGGGGTGCCTCTATTTACACACCACCCTTTCATTTTAAGGCACACCATTAATTATAATTTTTTTATTACAATTTTAACCTAAGATAAAATGACCACAAAAGACAAAGGGTTATAATACACACCATTTGTATAATTATCATAAAGAATAATAATGAATATAATACACATCTTCATTCTCAAATGTTACGTATGCATCTTGTCTGTTAAGAATCCAAGAACCCTAAACCAAAACCCTTGAAAGAAACAACCAAAAATATACATATTATTGAAGATTTTGATTGGATGGAATGATGAATGCATCTGACAATACTGATTTAGAACAATGGAGCAAGGAAATGGTTATTTTTTCAAATTTTTTTTTCGTTTTCGTGTACTTGCTGAGGGTGTAAATCGTTTGTATTAGTTCGATTATCTAGAGTCGAACAGTATATTTATGTTGGACTACCCACAACCCCACAACTTGGTTTTGTTCGATTTATTACTATTGAACTTAGTTCATTTTTTTGGTTTGTATGTGTCGAACAAAAACTATATGTTCAGATATCAAGTATATATTATTTTTTTTTTTCAAAACTATGAGGATCTCTTATTAGACTTTCAAATCGATTATTTCTTCCAACTCGTATTCAACTCGGTGAAGAGATTCTAGGCGACTTCACCAACGAATATACTTTCAACTCGTATTCACAGAGATCCAAACATAAGTGAATACTTTCAACTCCTAGGATCCTCACCAGTAATGAGAAAAGAAAGTGTATTCAACAATGGGTCTTCACTGGTTTAAACAGAGAATGGAGGGGGGAGATGGAAATATCATGGTTGGGTGGGGTGTGTGAGTGAGTGAGGGTAAAGATGGAAGATTGTGGGGGTAGGTGTGTGAGTAAAGGTAAAGATGAAAGTTTATGGTATGTATTGGGCAAAATATTTATTTATCAAAATATTAAGGGTGTGCTTTAAGTAATGGTTTGCCTTGAGATAAAATGTGGTGTGTAAATAAAGACACCCAGAGTGTTGGTGTGTAGTGTAGAGAGAGATAACATACCTCCCTTTTTGGGATGTCCCCCCCATTTATATAGATGGGGGATCTGATATTTGTTTGGGTTAGACCCATTGTAGGTCCTGTTTGGGTTAACCATAATAAGTTGATATATATTTTTTTCTGACTCCCACAATAACAAAAAAAAAAAAAAACAATCATTATGAATTATAACTAACAACAACTACAGGCCATAACCAAACACCATTAAGGTATCATATTTTTGTAATTTGACATATAAGTTGTATCACAACTATTTTGAACATTAATAGATCAAGGAAAATTATTTATTACTCGAGGCAAATAATGTTACCACAACTTGATTTTTATTGGTTACAATAGGAAAACTCATGGCTTTCTCATTTGTTTACTTAACTATTTTAGTTGGCTTTTTAATTATTTAGTTATTTTAACTTGGCTAAAAAAATTATATTTGGGATAATAAGTTTTTTTATATAATTGATTTGATGGTTTTAAGGGATTATAATTTAGATGTAACATTTTATCTTATTAACTATTTTAATTTATTTTATTTTTATTGACTATTTTAACTTAAAAAAGCCACTAAACCCAACATTCCAAATAGAGCCCACGTTAGTTCTTTGGTGACACCAAGACAAATATCAAAATTAGAATAGTGTAAAAACATGGTTCGAAAACTATTAAATAATTAGTCACACTAAAGTAATAACCAAAACCACTAGGCACATAACCGGATATATGATACATGCCCTAAAAATTTGCGTGTATCATAAGGTTCTCCCTAATGCAGGTTTGGCATCTAGCTAAAACAAGTTATATATATATATATGTATGTATATATTTTTTTTGTCTTTAATAATTTTTTTTTATAAATTTTTTGTCAATTTTTATTTTATTTTTTTTAGTTTGTCTAGTTTAGAAGAATCTAAAAAATATTAAAAAATAAATACCAAAAAACCCAAAAAGAAGTTCACTAAAAATCAAAAAAAGTTATTGTTATTATTTTTTTATCTTTAGTGATTTTTTTTTCAAATTTTTTTATTTTATTTATTATTTTTGTGAACCATCTAGTCAAACAGAATCTAAAGTGTAAAACTTATTTTAAAAACTAAAAAACAAAAAAAAATTCGCCCAAAAAAGTCAAACTCAAACACCTTCATATAATATGAGTCACACTTATGTTTATATCACATTTCACATTTACCCCATTTTTGACAACTTCTTTAGTAATTTTTTTGAGAAAAATTATTGATCCTCTTAATTTTCCCCCCAGTCTCAATCTCACTTCTTATGATGTGATATTAGAGAGAACTAAAAGATAAAAGGAGCATAGTGGACTGACATGGGTTATCGTTGTGTTTTTGGCATGGAACTAGTTGTTATGTCTTAATTGGAGGTTTATTACGGACTTATTTTTATGATCTGAACCGTTCATTTTGTAGGGTTTGTTGACTACTTCATGCCTATCAAAAATTATATTCATCGGATATCAATAACTATGTGATCAGATTACATATTTTTTATGTTATTTCTCAAAAGAAAAACTTATTATTTATTTTTTTTTATGATAAATGTAATTCGATCATATAATTATTGATATCTGATTAATATGATATTTAATATGCATAAAATATTCAACAAATCTTACAAAATAATGATTCAAATTATAAAAATAAGCGCATAATAAATTTCAAACTGAGGCACAACAGTTACTGCTGTGTTAAATGCACAATAATAACCCCTCATCCCATAGTGGATCACGTCATATGAATCTTGGCCACGTCAAGAGGGAGACAGAATTAAAGAATATAGAGGAACCATTTTTTAAAACCCACGGCATTGACTATTAATATGTATATATATTAATCTTTGACTTCAAGACAAAGGGAAATGAACATTACGTGTCTTCCTCGAGGTTAGGATTACTATCGAGTCGAGTCAAGTTTTGTTGAGTTTGAACTCAGCTTGTGTACTTATCGACTTCGTTTATTGAGCTTGAGTTTGACTGGATAAGTAACTAGACTCGAGATCAGCTCGGATCATTAATATTAATGAAACTAGAGATCGGCTCGACTTTGCTCGATAATTTTTTTTTGATATTATTTATATTATTTTAAACAAAAAATATTATTTAATATATAAATAATGTATTTATATTATTATTTTTAAATATTTATATATTATTTAAATAAAAATAAATGAACTTATTCAAATTCGAGCTTGGCTCGTTTACTAAATGAGTCGAACCGAGTTGTGCCCTTAACGAGCTGAGCCGAATTTATTTATGAACAGTTCAATTCATTTATAGTCCTACTTGAGATTGCTAAAAATGAACCTCGTTTTTTATGTACTTCCTTCCAAATGAACATTCAACATTTAACAGTCAACTTCTATTTCCAGATATATATATATATATATATTTTGCTTTTGCAAACATTTGACTACAGTGTGTTGAAGTTGCTTCCATTGTTTCAATTCTTTTGTACCATGTTTTTCTTTCTTATTAGCTGCATATGGGGTTTAAACCCTCCACTTGGCTTCCTTTTAACCACCAACGTGAAGTCTTCCGAATTTTTGAATTTGACTAAAGGACACTTTAACTTGTAGAGTCTCATACCTTAGCCATCCTAGCACGGTGCGGGTATGGATATATACAAATGAAAGTAACACATGCCCTCGTGATCTAGTGGTATGATAGCATGGTAGCAGTATTTAAGAATTTACAATAGAAAGGTTCGGGGTTTAAGAATCAGTCTATCAATTAATAATTGATTTTTGTTAATCCAAATAAAAAAAAAAAAATGAGAGTGGGAGAATGGGTTTTGTGAAAATAACAATGCTACAAATCACAAAAAACGTTTCATAAAAATTGTCGCGAAATCATCGTCCGATCAACTGACAAACTAGGATCAATTGACAAGTTAACCAACACTACTTTGTGACAGATTTCATGAAATAATTTTTATTACACTAGACTTTTTGTTGTGAAAATATATGAAGATGTTTTAAAACATGTATTGGGATCTGCTTTAAAAAGTCATGTTTTTTGAATTTTTTTGTCTTTATTGTTTATTTTTGCTTTCTAATTTGTGTAACATATTTTAGCTTTCAGATTCACCTAGTGTAGAAAGATTTAAAAAGTTTATAAAAAATAATTGAAAAATTCTAAAAGAAATTTACCATCGACAATGACGACGACAATAAAAAATAAAAAATTAAGTGAAATTTTAAGTAATGATAATGGGTATTTTAGAAATACAAAATTTCATGTGATACAGAAAAAAGGAAATGCTTTAGACATCAACTCATGGTACAATATAGATAGTACAAACAATAGGATAGATAGATAAATATTATAGCGATCCTGATTTAGATCCGACCTATTTATTACTTTTAAATTTAGAAAATTATATTCGTGATGGTCATTCCTTTCTCTTTATGTTTGGTTTTGCCTTCAAGGGTCAACACCATGCTTGTTGGTATTGACACTACCCCCATTTTCTTTGTCTTGTTCTGTTTCTAGGGTCGACACCAGCTTTGGAGGTGTCAACCCTATTTTACTGCTATGTTCTTGGAATAGTTACTGAAATTTAGGATCGACACCAGCCTTGATGGTGTCGACACTTGTCTTTTGTTGTTGATCTTAAGGGTCGACACAAGTCTGGGAAGAGTCGGCCCTTGTCTACTGTAAAATTTGGATTTAGTTGCTGAAATTTAGTGTCGACACCTCTGGTGGTCGACTCCTTGTCTGCTGCCAACATTGTCAATTTTTGTCAATTCTTCCTGAAGGGTCGACACCATCGACACAAGGATCGACCCCTGTGAGTTTTTTTTTTTTTTTTTACAAATTTTAGTTTGGTTTTGGGTCTTATTTCTTAGGGATTTTGACTTGTTCTTTTGGGTTGGCTTTGAGGCTTTATTTCACTTTAACCTAGCACTATCAATAGGGCCATCACTTACCCTTTTCTTCACTTTATCTTCTATTTCCCCTCTCTAAACCGTGAGTCACTCTTCTCTCTCTCTCTAAACTCACTTTTTCGTTCAAAGATCTTCAAATCTACTCACTTAGAAGCATCTCCTCACCTTGATCCTTTGAGATTAAGTGTAGAGCTTGTCGAAGACTTCGTTTTGATCGAAGCAAATCGTTGTTTCGTCACCGTCAACTTTTGGGCTTTTCTTCATTCTTCCTCTTCTAAGTTTGAGGTAGGAATTCTTCACACTCCTGTATGAGTTTTACCTTAGTTATTTGTTATTTCAAAAGATTATAGTGGTTTGGGGGTTTTTGGTAAAACCTAGGATTTGAAATCAAAATATAAAAAAAGAGGGGTTTTCAAATGGTTTCTTGGAAAAGCTTGTGGGTGTGAAATTGGAGTTGATATATGTTGAAATGAGATATTTCCTACATTGAAATTGATTTTCAAAGAGAAATGGAATTTGTCCTAAAATGTGAATGTTTGAAATTGTAAAGAGAAAATGGAATTGATATTAAAAAGTATGAAATTGAAGTAATGTTGATAATGATGGCGAAGTTGGATATGTATTATCACTCCCATCTCGAGATTTTGGAAATGTGTATCTTTAATGAAATTTATTTATCTGTTTAGAGATATTTGTTTTGGGCTATCGGTGGAGGATAGCTATGAGTGTTGTAGAAATTGTATAAGAATTAGGTGAATTAAAACTAATTTATCATCCATGTGCATTGAACATTGTTGCTTATTTAATACATTGAAAATGTATATGATTTTGAGAAAGAGGGGTGAACGTGGGAAAAAAGTGTGTATTACCAAATCAAGTTGGCCTGTGTGTACAGTGTAAAGTCCGGAAAAACACACGTATACATGGGTGTCGGTTCTCACAAACGAAATATCCGCAAAATGGAAATACTAGCGCTTGTATAGGCTACGTTTACATGGATGCCGTTTGATGGTTTCCTGTGGATGAAATATCCGTGAAAGGTTATATTAGTTTGAGATTCCCCACTTGTTTTCTATTGTAAAGGACATGATTTTGAAAATTGTGATATAAACTGGGCATGGCATGGTTTTTGGAAAGAAATGTAAAATGTTTTGACATAGACATTGCATATGCATAAAACCTTACGGCTTTGTTAAGATTTATACATTGTGTTATAGTGTTTCTACTGGGCTTTGGCTTACCCTATGTAGGAAACACCATTTTCAGGTGCTGGTGATATGCCTCCACCAAGGACTTAGCTTAGGAGGACTATAGAGCTGAAGACTCAGTGTTGTTATTTTGTATTTAATTTTGTACAAGCCAAGGGTTTTATCTGTATTGAGCTTAAGACTCACTTTTGATGTACTCAAGTATTGACTTAGAAAGATGTAAGTCATTAGGGCATATGGTTATCTGTTTAGCTTTCATTTGTTTTTACTACCTTGTAACACATGTTGTAGATTCAGGATGTACTATTTATGACTATATATTGCATGTGTCACCTTTTATATATTAAACTTTGATTAATGAAAGCTTATTATTTCATTTATGTTACTATTTATTAGTTGTTATGAGGTGGATATACTGTATTTATTTCGGGGCGTGCCAGATATTAGGGTAAATTACCAATGTCGCTTCTAAGATTTACTTAAAACATTAATTATTTCTATAATTTTGAAAATTAAATTTTGCTTTTTAAAATTTCTAATCATATAACAAATAATCATTTTCATTAATCAACCATTAAGTCAATTAATAGTTTTTAATAGTATTTTCAATTAACAATTTTGACAATTTCATTGTTGTATAGAAGAAAGATTCTGATGTAGGACAAGATATTAGAGATTTTTATATTTTTAGAATTTATAATTTTGATATATTATTTGATTAGGATTATTTTAATTTAGTATAAATATTCTAAAATTATTAATGTTAATTATATGATTTAATTTTGATGATGTCTAAAATATTATCAGATAAATTGTGATTTTTACATATTTTACATTCTTTGACACAAAATATTATCTATTTAAAATATATGTTTGATGTATTTGTTATAAATATTATTTAAATCGAAATTACTGGGCAAGATCTGATTTTACAAAAATATTTTATAACATTTACTATTCACATTTTGAAAAATACGGTTGGTCACTATTTATCTTTTGACAAATTTAATATTAATTGATTATATTCTTTTGACAAATGTGATATTGGTGAGATATTTTCTTTTGATAAAATTTGATATACTCACATGGAATAGTTGGTTATTTTTATTAGAGTGTATCTAAAATCTCTACAATAATTACAAAGATTTTAAAAGGGGTATATATATTTTAATATAAATGTTATTTAGATAGATTTTTCTATGCATACAAATATTTTAATAGAGAAGTCAATCAAATATTTTAATAGAAAAGTTACTGTACATTCAAATATTTTAATAGAGAAGCCACTGTGCTTTCAAATATTTTAATAGAAAAGTTACTATGCAGTCACTGTGCATCATTTTATTTTACGGCAAGTAGTTTGAAAATATTGAAATTACTATTTATCGAAAGTGACCTTTTGATCATTACTTTCAACGGTTGCCTTGCGTGTATTTCCTCCGCGTGCTCCAGCTAACAAGTCAAAAACAGATGTGTGGGTTCTATCTCCACATGACATGCAAGCCTAAAGAGAAACGTCTCTCCTATCTCAATGAGAAGAATTTTTTGGATATAAATAAAAGTGTTTTGGTTGGAGAAAAAATTAGAAATGAAGAAGAGAAAAATCCGGGGCATTGACATATTCTCAAATATTGTATTGTGTTTCATTGAATTATATTTTTTATAAGAAAATTTATTGAGAGTTTGAGCAAAATTGTAAAAGGGTTTTATATCCCTTATTCATTTTATACTTGAAATAAGAGAGTTTTTGTGAGTGATTTTTTGGGATAAAATCACTTGGGTAAGGTATGACTAGGCACCGAATTCAAAGCTAGTTAGGATATTTTTGTGAGTGATTTTTTGGGATAAAATCACTTGGGTTAGGTGTGACAGACACCGGATTCTAAACTAATCGGAGTGATTGGGATTGATCACTTTTTGTAAAGGTTCACTAGCACCCGTTGTTACGCCCCGAAATAAACACAATAACCCAACTACAATATTAATAAATGACGACAATAAGAAGGTAATTATATTCCATTAAGTTTCAATTAAGTTTACAAAAAAGTAACATATGCGGATATACATTCAAAAGCCTATCCCTGAATCTATAACATATGTTATACAATAGAATGAACTTCAAGTAAAAAGAAATGCCCTAAAGGCTTACAGTTTTCCAAGACGGTGCTTGGTTACAACAAAATGAATGGAAAATCCAGTACAGTTAAAGCCCTAGGCTTGTACAAATAAATATAACAAAAATACACAAATAAAGCTCTTGCTTCCAAGTTCTCCCAGGCTTATTACCTTGGCGGAGGCATATCATCAGCACTTGAAAATGGTTTTCCCACATAGGGTAAGCCAAAGCCCAGTGAAAATAATCCAACACAGTATATGAATCTTAACAAAGATATAAGGGTGAAATACATATGCCATGCTCGTGCCAAAACGTTTTACATCTCTTTCAAAACAATGTAATGTTAGGTGTGGGGATATATTTTCTGAGTACCAACACGTAGCCAAGGTGACGCCGACGTGTCAGCCGGGGTGCCACGTGTCCAAGTCGTGACGCCGAGGTTATCTCGGCTAGGCCGAGGTTATCTCCGAAGATATCGGAGTCCAGGATAAGCGGATAAGGGACAAGAGTCCTAGAATGAGGAAGGACCTCAGCTTGGATAAGGATAAAGCTTTTAGAGAGTTTATCTTTATCTATTGGAGAGTCCAAGATAAGCACTAAGCTGAAGTCCATTGAAGCTAGGCTTCTATTAGGATTAGGATTGAGTTGGCTATAAAAGAGAGGCACCCCCAATGGGTCTAAGGTATGCAATTTA
Organism: Camellia granthamiana; assembly: GCA_036172215.1. NCBI lineage: Eukaryota > Viridiplantae > Streptophyta > Magnoliopsida > Ericales > Theaceae > Camellia > Camellia granthamiana. The sequence continues at coordinate 27,298 of JAXFYN010000155.1, forward strand.
TATTCTGAATAGTGAGTTAAGCACTTTATCTATCTTTGGAAGATAACTGACTTGATCATCGGAGTGCCCCCGGGTGGACGAACCACTGCCAGAATCTCTTCTTTCTGTTGCAGGTCACTCAGGCGCCATCTATTCTGCCAGTGCTCTCCAGTTGAATACTAAGTTGGTAGTGTGATCAAAAATTTACTCACACAATTTGGCGCCGTATGTGAGAAAGAAAGGAGAATCGATAGCCAACGACGGACAGAAAGAGAAAGCAGGGGACAACACTCCTACGGGAAGTGGAAGACCTATTGACCTTGACATCGAAGGAGACAACTGCAACGAAGAGACTCATGATAAGAATCACGAAGGAAAGGACGTCGGCCAAGAGGGCGACGTACCGAAGAAATCAAACCAAAACGAGTACTATAACGAGGATAACCTCCAGGTATGGAAAGAAAGATGCCTACGGAGGGACGAAGAGATGAAGGGGATGACGAATAAATTGGCAGACCTGCAATCAGTCGTCAATTTCATGATGCAAAACAACGTCATGCAGCCACCATTCCCGCTGTAGGACACGCCGATTCCAGCGGCCAATGCCCAGAAGGGAGGGCAGAAAACAATCCCTATAGCCCCACAGCACACCAGGAGCGAAAAACACTCTCATCGACCTTCAAGGGAGGTCGGGCGAGGAGAGTCGAGAAGGAAAGAATCTCGAAGGACACACCGCACCAAGGAAGCAGATCCCAGAGAACATCGACATGTTCAAAGGTAGGAGTTATGCTTCGATGCGACCAATGGAGAAAGGTCGAAAAGGGCTCACAACGAAGCTGAGAGTAGTGCGCCTAAAAGACTAAAATCATGAGATAGCCGAGCTCCTGGGCGGACCAAAGAGGACTTAAGAGATTACCTCAAGAGGAAGCAACAAAATACCGAGGTAACTTCCTCTATTAAGCCGATAACACCATTCTCGATGGGGTTAGACAAATTCGAGGCCTCGAAAAGATTTAGTATGTCGAGATTCCAGATATACGATGGTAAATCGGACCCTAACTTTTACAACGGTTTATACCTGAACTCGATGGCATTGTACACTGGGAACGAGCCATTGCTTTGCAAGGTGTTCCCCTCATCCTTCGAGGAAATTGCATCAGATTGGTTTTACAAATTGCCAAAATGAAGTGTGAAGACCTGGGAAGGCCTGGCTGAGATGTTCGTGGCCAGGTTCGTGACAAACAAACTACAGCCACTAAGGGTAGACACCCTGATGGCTCTGAGAATCAGTGAGAATGAAAGTCTTAGGGCCTACGCAAAAAGGTATTATGAGGTGTTCAACCGAATACCCGAGTGCAACCAAGAGGTGGCGGTCGTGTCTTTCAAGAACGGCCTAAAAGATGATTGTGCACTACGAAAGTCATTGGCAAAGACATTGCCAAAAAGCATGGAGAAGCTCATGGCCAAAATTGAGAAATATGCCAAAGCTGAGGAAGACACACCAGGGATTAAGGCGACAAAGCAAGAGAAAGGAAACGGCTCGCTGAAGCAAGGCCGAGGTAACAATGGATCCAACAAACAAGAGATAGTACTGAGGACCGCACAGGCAATCACAACTGTGTTCCGAATCCCAATTCACAAAGTCCTGGATAACATCCGAACCCAACCCTACTTCAGAGCACTAGCAAGGGTACTAGGAGAGTTTATGAGAAGAAGCCTCGGAAAGCATTGTGCTTACCATAATGAAGATGAGCATCTGACTCAGGGTTGCAGAGCCCTGAAGTCACACCTGGAAGACCTGGTAAGGCAAGGCCATTTGAGGGACCTTGTAGATGAGGCCAGGACAAGGGAAGAGCAGGCAAGATTGCCTCAGGCACCAGCAGCTCCACCCCCCAGCACAACAACCGCAGGCAGGCGGACCTCAGGTAATTAATGTAATTCACTTGAAGGACAACGAAAATGAAATACGGGGGGAGACCCAGAAGGTAAAGCACTTGCAGCATGTGTACCAGGTCCGACAGAAAAGACCTCGGGCCGAGGAGTGCCAGGGACCTATAGTGTCCTTTATTGAAGCCAACCTGGAGATGGTACAACATCCGCACAACGATGCCTTGGTAGTATCTCTCCAGGTTGGGGAGTGCCAAGTGAAGCGCATCCTAATTGACCAACGAGTTTGGCCTTCACCCAGACGATATGGAGCAATTCAATGGCCCAATGGTCGGGTTTAATGAAACGCCGACGTGGCCACTGGGAGCAGCAAGCTTGGAAGTGCAGGCTAGCACCAGGAAGATAAAGACAGAGTTCACCATAATCGACACACCCTCCCCTTACAATGTTGTCCTAGAAAGGCCATGGTTACATGCAATGGGGGCAGTTCCCTCAACATTGCATCAGCTATTGCGATTCCCAACAGAGCATGGGATAGAGGAGGTCAGAGGGGATCAGTTGCAGGCAAAGAACTGCTCCATGGCAGTAATGAAATCCACCTGCAGCATACGGGAACCAGAAAGGGTAGAGATAGAAGACGAGGACGTGGAAGTCCTAGAGGACGTCGGCAAGGAGCCAGCCGAGAAGAGTGAAGAAGCCCTAAAGAAAATCCTCGTCTAGCAGGGGGATGAAAAACGCTTCTTCCTTCTCGGCTCGGGCTTAGCCGAAGAAGAGGAAAAGGAACTGGAGGCTTTCTTGAGAGCAAACATTGAGGTGTTTGCCTGGACACCTTACGAAATGCCAGGCATTGACCCCGAGGTCACTTGCCATAAGCTGAACGTAGACAGGTCAGCCAAACCTGTAATCCAACGGGCAAGAAGACCGACGTTGATGCACGTTGAGGCAGTGGAAGAGGAAGTAGACAGATTTCTAGAGGCCAGAGCCATTCGATAGATAAATTACCCGACATGGCTATTGAATATAGTGGTGGTGAAGAAAAAGAATGGTAAATGGAGAGTCTGCGTGGACTTTACCAACCTAAACAAAGCCTGTCCCAAAGACAGTTTTCCTTTACCCAAGATTGACCAACTGGTGGATGCCACTTCAGGGCATGGAAGGATGAGCTTCCTAGATGCCTACAGGGGGTACCATCAGATAGCCATGTACCCCCCAGACGAGGAGAAAATTGCGTTTATTACCCCCAAAAGGACTGTATTGCTACAGAGTGATGCCTTTTGGGTTAAAAAATGCAGAAGCAACTTACCAGAGATTGGTAACCAAGATGTTCAGACACCTAATCAGCCGAACAGTGGAGGTATACATCGATAACATGGTCATGAAGACCAGGGAACCTAAAGACCATCTGGAAGACTTAAAGGCAGTCTTTGACATCCTAAAAACATATCGGTTCTGACTCAATGCATCAAAATGCGCATTCGGAGTTGGATCTAGTAAGTTCTTGGGATACTTGGTAACCAGAAGGGGCATTGAGGCCAGCCCAGTTCAGATCAAGGCCATCCTAGAACTGAAAAGCCCAACATCGGCGAAACAAGTACAGATGTTGACTAGAAGGGCTGCAGCCCTAAATAGGTTCATAAGCAGAAGTTCTAACAAATGCAAACCCTTCTTCAACTTAGTGAAGAAGGCCACAGACTTCTTATGGACAAAAGAATGCGAAGTCGCCCTGGCTGACTTGAAGAAGTATCTGACCACGGCTCCAGTTCTGTCAAATCCAGAACCTGGAGAGGAGCTGTTCTTGTACTTAGCAGTTTCGGAACATGCGGTAAGCGCAGTGGTAATCTGAGAAGAAAAAGGGAACAAAGGGCTGCTTACTATGTAAGTAAAACCCTGGCTAATGTAGAAACCAGGTATTTACCCTTGGAGAAGTTAACGCTGGCCTTAGTAATGGCTTCAAAGAAGCTGAACCATTACTTTCAAGCCCACAAAATTGTGGTGCTAACTGAACATCCTTTGAAGTCCCTGTTACAGCAGGGAGATCTGACAGGCAGAATAGCCAGATGGGCAGTGGCCTTGGGCCAGTATGACCTGGAATACGGACCCAGAACAGCAATCAAAGGCTAAGTTTTGGCCAATTTCGTGGCCGAGTTCACTCCAGGATCCATCATACATCGGGCTCCGTTGAGCCGAGGTGAACGATGTCCAAGCGAGCAAAGAGGAGCCCAGCCGAGGGCAACAGAACAAAGAAAGGAAGAAAAACTTAGGCCCTGCAGTATTTACATCGGCGAATCCTTTTGACTGTTTGTTGATGGGAGTTCAAATCGACAAGGAGCGGGGGCAGAAGTAGTACTGGTATCTCCAGATGGACAGATATTAGAACAATCCATTCGTTTGGGGTTCAAAGCCTCAAACAATGAAGCAGAGTATGAAACACTGATTGCAGGACTGAAACTGGCAGTAGCAGTAGAAGCAGATGAGGTGATAGTCTTCTGTGACTCCCAGCTTATAGTCAACCAGACAATGGGCGAGTTTGTAGCCCGAGATGAGAAGATGTCGGCCTACACAAAAGAGGTCAGAAAGTTGGTGGCCTTGTTTCAGAATTGCCGACTATAGCAGGTTAGCCGAGATGATAACAGTCACGCTGATGCCCTGGCCAACCTGGCTAGTGCAATACAACCTGGAAAGGCAAGGACGATAATGGTTGACTACTTGTCGGGCCCGAGCATCGAATCACTGACCACAGAGCGTGAAGCAATGTGTGTAGACATGGGACCAAGCTGGATGGATGCAATAGTAGCATTCCTGAAAGAAGGAAAATTGCCAGATGATCACAAAGAGGCACACAAGATCAGATTGAAGTCGGCAAGATTCAGTCTGACAGTAGAGGGACATCTCTACAGAAGATCCTTCACTGGACCCCTTTTGAGGTGTGTACATCCTTTACAAGTTGAAGATTTTTTGTACGAAATACATGAAGGAATATGTGGAAGCCACGCTGAGGGTAGATCACTTGCTCATAGGACCATTACCCAAGGGTATTGGAGGCCCTACATACAGAAAGATGCAGAAGCCTATGTCAAGAAGTGTGAAAATTGCCAAAGGTTTGCACCACTGATACACCAACCAGCAGCAGACCTGAACCCAGTATCCAGTCCTTGGCCGTTCGCCCAATGGGGCATGGATCTTGTTGGAAAACTGCCCCAAGCAACTGGGCAAAGGAAGTACCTGCTGGTAGCAACAGATTACTTCACCAAGTGGATAGAAGCTGAACCCCTTGCCAAGATCCGAGACGTAGATGTGAAAAACTTCATATGGAAAAATATCATCACTAGGTTTGGGATCCCAAGAGCACTAGTTGCAGACAATGGAACACAGTTTGACAGTAAGCTAATCAAGAGCTTCTATGCAAAGTTCAAAATCAAAAATTATTTTTCCACCCCAAGTTTTCCTCAAAGCAATGGACAAGCAGAAGCATCCAACAAAGTCATCTTCGATGGGATTAAGAAGAGGCTGCAAGCAACAAAGGGAAAGTGGGTGGATGAACTGCCAAGTGTACTCTAGGCATATCGGACTACGCCGAGAAGATTAGCTGGGGAATCCCCATTTGCCATGGCTTATGGCACAGAAGCAGTCATTCCTCTAGAAGTCGGAATCCCAGGGATCAGAACCCAGGGAGTAGAGAATGGGACTAATAATGTATTATTAGCCCGAGATCTGGATCTGCTAGAAGAAAGAAATGAGAGAGCTGCAATTCAGTTGGTCGCATACCAGCAGTAGCTTGCCAAGGCTTATAATAAGAAGGTCAACCCAAAGGAGTTTCAAGTCGGTGATCTCGTCTTGAGAAAAGTCGTCGGCAATAAAAAGGATCCCAGAGAGGGCAAGCTTGGCCCGAATTGGGAGGGACCCTATAGAATCATCTTGGTATTGGGCAATGGGGCATATCGGCTTGAAGATAATGAAGGCAAAGAGTTGCCAAGGCCCTGGAATACTTCCGATCTGAAATTTTTTTACCATTAGACTTTCTTGTTCTTTGTTATTAGCCGAAGTAATAAATAAAGTTTTAGCTTGATTTTTCACACTTGTGACTGATAAGATAGTTGATGATGTTTCTGGAATACATGCATAATGAGAACCCAAGTGGAACTTAAGTTCACATTAGGGGGGAGAAAGTTGGAAAATGGTTCCTGGCAAGGTAGAATATACAAGCTAAAATCAGTTTAACACTTGTTGAAATTTGAGAAAAATTTACAAGTTGAAGTTAAACCGAGATCATGTTTAACACTTGTTGAAATTTGTGAAAAATTTACAAGTTGAAGTTAAACCGAGATCATGTTTAACACTTGTTGAAATTTGTGAAAAATTTACAACTTGAAGTTAAACCGAGATCATGTTTAACACTTGTTGAAATTTGAGAAAAATTTACAAGTTGAAGTTAAACCGAGGTCACGCTTAAACACTTGTTGAAATTTGTGAAAAATTTACAAGCTTAAGTTGAACTGAACACTTGTTGAAATTTGTGAAAAAATTTACAAGTTAAAGCCAAAGTTGTATTAAAATAAGTACTTATGTACTTGCCAATGTAAACCGTTGGTGGGTATAACCGAGGTATTTCACCCCGAGAAGATTACACAGTTAAGGTGTACATTGAAGATATGCAAAATATTCTAAGTATAAGAGTCATATAAGAGCAATAAAGGGAAGACAAACATACAAGCATTCAAAGGAAGAAGTTGTATTTACATTCAAAAGATGGAATGTTAGCCACATAAAGAGCTTACATTGTTTCAAAGAAAGAAAAAAAGTACAAAGGAGAAAAACATCAAGCTAAGGCTCTTCAGCGCCTCCGGCTGGTTGGGTCTGGAGTTCGAAAGACTGCTGAGAAGACATCTCAGCGGCCTTCTCAGCCGCGAGTTCGGTATCTATTTTTTGAAGGGTTTGGTCGAGGCTCTTGTCGGCGATAGGCACGTCCGATGTTGCCTTCTCAGAAGTAGCATCCTTGGAGACCTCCTCACCCTCCTCATCCTGAGTCAAGTCCAGGACTTGCTCATTTGGAGTAGAGGTCTTGGCCCCAGCAGTTTCCTTCGACTTCCTCACCAAAGCTTCCTCCTCAGACTCAGAATTGTCTTCGAATTGGCTTGAAGTAGGGGGGAATGGCAGGGGTAGGACGTCGGCTTTCTTGAGGGGGGGAGTCCTCGGGGACGTCAAGCTTTTTTAGAGCGGCCATCCAACCAAGGGTGAAACCCTTGTTGCATGCCTGCTTCACTTTGTATTTTATAATCCTCCTTGACGTCAGCCGCCCCCTCTGCATATGCCCTCTCATCGGCAGCCTTGAGCTCAGCCTCCTTTGTGGCTAGGGCGTCTTGGAGTTCTTTCTGGGCCTCAACCGTCTTTTCTTCGGCCTCTTTCTTCTGGGCCTCAAGAACTTTGTTAATGGTCTCAGCGGCATCCGTTTTTTCTTCGGTATCATCCTTAGCTTTGACAGAAGCCTCGGCCTGGTCTGCCAAAGTCTTCATTATTGCCTCGGCCCTTTTTATAGCCTTCTGCAGACTAGCAACCTCTCTAGTCTTGTCGGCCAACTCCTTTCTTGTCTCAAAAGATTGCATTGAGAAGGAGTGGGTGTGCTGGATCGCCTAAAGAAAAATGGACAAAGCAAAAGTTATTAAAAAAATTTCTAAGTATAAAAAAGAGAAAGAAAGAAAAATATCAAGTATATAGAACTTACTTGAACGGAATGCTACAGCGTCAGAGAAAAATTTTCGTACTCGCTCATCTGAGCATTACGATTAAGATCTTCGGGCAACAGCAAGGCAATGGAAAAGGCAACGCCGACCTCAATGTTGTTGGCGCTATCACCAGCCTTAACTGGCTTGTCGTCGATTGTAATTGGCGGGGCCCAGGGGGAATCATGTTTTAACGGCCTCGAGGTTGTCGCAGAGGATGACCTCGGCCTCTTTGATCTAGTGGATTTGGATGGTTGGGCATCGGCGGGCCTCTTCTCGGCAGCAGAAGGGGTTTTATCGCTCTCGGCCAATTTAGAAATTGGCAAGGTGTCCTTAGTATCAATCTGAGTCACCGTTGCCTTGGGCTGAGCCTTCTTCAGACGTTTTGGCTTTGGCTTTGGTTGAGGCTGGGTTTGTGCTGGTTGAGCATCAACTGAGTCAGGGATGTCGGCTAGAAGATCGTCAGCGACAGCTTTCTTGTGACCCATCTCGGCGAAAATTACAGTTCTATGACGGCGTTGGCGTTGAGATAGTAGGATCAGATATGGAGCCGAGGTTGACGGCTGCTCTACTGGATCAGAGGTCGATCCTTGATCTGGCTGAGATGTTGAAGTGATGAAAAGAGTAGTGGCGGATGGAGGAGACTGACTTTTCTTCTTCTTCTTTGGAACGTCGGGAAGAACCGACTTGTAAATGAGAATGAAATTGAGCAGCAGAGGGGCTCTCCGCTTGTGAACTGGAAAATCCAATAGCTTCTTCAAGTCCTTACTGGGGAAAAAAGACTTGCGAAAGCCCTTTGGTGGCTAGGGAAGAACTGCAAAAAAAAGAGCACAGACGTTAGAACAAAGTATTAAAAACTTTAAAAAAGAGAGCAAGAAAAAATGACACTTGGCCCTTACCATCTTCTTCCCCGAAAACTGTTCGGCTTAGGGGATAAAGGTGGAGGTCATCGTTTGGCTGAAACTCCCAGTTGCCCGAGACGATGAAGTAATCGTCTCCAGCACCCTTGTTTGAGTCTGGGAGGTCGGCAATGAGCTTGTACTCAGTGGACCTCGGCTTGAGGTAATAGATGTGGCCTTTTTCCGATTTCAGGCGACACATAGTGTAGCAGTACTGGATATCGGCAATAGTAACCCTAGCATTCTCTTGTTTGGCTAAGGCTATTATACCGTTGATAACTCGGTAAGAATTGATAGCAAGCTGCATTGGGTTCAATTTATAGTAATGAAGCATTTCTCGAAAAAATGTGTCAAGTGGAAACCTAAGTTCACACTCGACAAAGGCCACTACTGGGAAAGGCATGAGGTTCACATCAGGCATAATGGAATCATCCTCCCCTACCAACCTGAGGTGGATGTCGGCAGGGATGGAAAACTCCCGCCTAAGGTATTCTAATTTAGTCGGGGTGTCTACCCTATGCTTCCACATACCCATGACGTCGGCTTAGGGGGAAGGTGTATAAATTGGAAATAAAGTGTTCTGTAAAGGCTCAGAAGACCTCGGCAAAACCTAAAGTTCATGCCGGGTTAAGAATTTGTGAAGATCAGAGGGGGGATTCGTTTCAGTTTTCCCTAAGATTCGTGTGTTTTAGGGCAAATCTCAAACCTAAGTCTAAGCAAATGGAGATTGAAGGCTAGAATCTGGAGAAAATACAGAAAACACAAACAAGAGCAATGATTCAGAATCAAGAATAGTGGTGAATCATCAAGAACACTGTGACAAAGTGTGTGCAAGGATACAAGGCCAAGAACAGTGGCAAAAGTGAACAAATTTATGAGCAGTGTGTGAATATTCAAGAAAGGATTGGGCAAAAACAGAATCAAGAAGCAAACATATTCAAACACATGGTGAAAATTAAGGTACAGATTAAAATGATCGAAGACATGAGCAAGTTCGCAAAAATGACAGAGTTCGAGGTAAATCAAGAACTGAAACTAGGAGGAACAGTGGCTTACCAGAAAAATGAAGCCGAAGTAAAGTTCGCCGGGATCAGACGACAGCCGGAAGCAAGGAAGTGCAGCAGAAGCCCCGCCGGAGGAGAGAGTGAGGCTGGTCGCAGAAAGCTTCGCGAGATTGATAATGGCAGATTTGGGAGAAAAAGTTAGAGAGAGAAAGAGAAAAAGCTTCAGAAATGATGGTGTAAAGTGAAAAAACGGAGACAGGAAGGACGTTTCATCTAAAACACAAAAACAGCGGCAAAGAGGCAATTAATGTGCCTAAAACGACGTATGCGTCAAACGGCGTACGCGAGAAAATTTTGACTTACAGGCGCGTATCGAGTACGATCCAGTGAGGGGAAGACGCGTGGCAAAAATGGTTGATTTATTTTGCATGACAGCTCATACGCGTGATAAAACTCTTGGAGTTCTTGGTTTAATGAAGCAAGTGACCTCGGCCGGACCTGGTCGTGTGAAGTCGACGTATTATGACCTCGGTAAATGGATGATACAGCAAGATAGCCAACATGCTATACGATATGACAATATAGGTTCCATCACCTCAGGATGCCGAGGTAATAGAACCTAGGGGGCAGTTGTAGGGATATATTTTCTGAGTACCAACACGTGGCCAAGGTGACGCCGACGTGTCAGCCGGGGTGCCACGTGTCCAAGTCATGATACCGAGGTTATCTTGGCTAGGCCGAGGTTATCTCCGAAGATATCGGAGCCCGGGATAAGCGGATAAGGGACAAGAGTCCTAGAATGAGGGGACCTCAGCCTGGATAAGGATAAAGCTCTTAGGGAGTTTATCTTTATCTATTTGAGAGTCTAAGATAAGCACTGAGCTGAAATCCATTGAAGCTAGGCTTTTATTGGGACTAGAATTGAGTTGGCTATAAAAGAGAGGCACCCCCAATGGGTCTAAGGTACGCAATTTATATTCTGAACAGTGAGTTAAGTACTTTATCTATCTTTGGGAGATAACTGACTTGATCATCGGAATGCCCTCGGGTGGACGAACCACCGCCAGAATCTCTTCTTTCTGTTGCAGGTCACTCAGGCGCCATTTATTCTGCCAATGCTCTCTAGTTGAATACTAAGTTGGCAGTGTGGTCAGAAATTCACTCACACATTAAGTTACAAAACAATTCATAACATTCTTTCTCTTTTTATTATAAACAATACTGTGAATACAACACTGTGAATTTTTAGGTACGTGTCTGCTAGCAGGCTATATAAGCACTACTCTTTGTCATTTTTACCGGTATTAATCGGAAGGCTTGACAACTATCCGCGCGGTTTTTTGGTCTTTCACTAAGGACACATAGGCCAACTTATCATTTGTGACCACACCCCTTACCCAGATTCACCAAGTATTCACTTTTTTCTCAAAACATTATACATTTTCAATGTGATAATATGCGATAATGCCCAATGCAAATTGATGAGAAAACGGTTTCAATTCTCTTAATTCTCATGCAATGTCTACAACAATCATAGTTATCCTCCACCGATAGCCTAAACAGATATCTCTGAACAGATAAATAAATTCCATAAGATAGACTTTCCAAATTTCAAGATGTAAGTGATAATACATATCCAACTCCACCATCCCCATTAATATCCACATTCTTTCCCAAAATTTTACAAAAACAACATCATCTTCCGACGTTTTCTAACATAAGTCAAAACTCATAGTTTTGGAACAAAACCTCATTTTCTTTCAAAATTACTTTCGAATGAAGAAGTCCACTATTTTGCACACATAACAATTATCATCACATCCCCACAACCTTTCTCATGATATCCATTTAAAAAAACTCCTCTTTTGATTTTAAAACCAAAACCCTAGATTTTTTGTTCAAAATCCCCAAATCACAAATTATTTTAGAAATAACATATACCTAAGTTGAAACTCATAGGAAGGTACGAAGAATCCCTACCTCAAACTTAGGAGAGTGGAAGAGAAGAGCTCAAAAAACTTAGGGTTGGTGAAACCACGAACCTCTTGGATCAAAAAAAGGTCCTTGACCAGATCTACAAACCATTTCAAAAGACCAAGATAAGGTGGTACCTCTAGGTGAGTAGATCTGAAGATCCAAGTGAGAAAAAGTGAGTTTAGAGAAAAAGAGAGGAAAGTCACGGGTGAGAGGGCAAAAGAGAAGTAATGAATGATAGAAAATTATTTTTGGGTCTATTTATAGTGACTAGGTATTAATAGAATAATTGCTCCAAAATCAAATGAAAAGAAAAGTCAAAAATTCCCAAAAAGTAAGGCCCAAGCTAAACAAAATGCTGAAACTGACTTACAAGGATTGACCCTCGTGACAGTGGTGTCAACCCTCAAGAAGAAAAGCTGAGACACTTGTGTTTGGCAACAGACAAGGGTCAACCCTTGGAAGTAGTGGTATTGTCCTTATATTTCTGTAGACAATCCAGAACAACACAGGAAAAGAAAAGTCGACCCTAGGGACCCATAGTGTTGACCCTATATTTCAGTAGCGAATTCCAGAAACCTAGCAAGACAAGTGTCGATATCACCCAAATTGGTGTCGACCCCAGATGCCAAAAATCAGGACAAGTGTCGACACAACCAAGACTGGTGTCGACCCTATTTTTCAATAGCTCCACCAGGAACACAGCAACAGAAGAGGTGTCGACACCACTAAGATGGGTGTCGACCTTGGAAGCAAAAGAAAACAAGAAGAGAGAATACACAATAATTACAAACATGATTTCCCAGATTCAAAAGCATTAAATGGGTCGGGTCTAAGCCCAGATCGCTATACCCGTGAAGCTAGTGGTGTAATTACTATTTAAAAAATAGTGGAGAAATTTTAGATGAGGATACTTAGGGAGTGGACGTAGGCCCGGCGTGCCGAACCACTATAAATCGATGTGTTTGATTTCTCTTCTCTTTGCTCATTCTATTTCATTACTTTGTTTTATATTGTTGAACATATTTATTTATTTATTATTTGGGTTAATTTTTAATTTGGCAATTTATTTAAAAACCCAATTCACTCCCCCTCTTGGGATTCCTACCTAAGATAACAATTAAGTTTCTTAATTTGGATTCATTTTCTCATGGATTCAAGAACCCCTTTCGTCTACTTGAATGATATCTAGTCTCCATGTATTCCGCTGCATCAAGTGGTATCAGAGCAACGTCCACCTGGTTCGATATCATTCATCGAAGGAAAATTTTTATTCAATAATTTATATATTTTCTCTTCCTTATGGATTCATGGTTTTATTTTCTCGTGGATTCGAAAGTCCCTTTTGTCTACTAAAAAGATATCTAGTCTCCATGTATTCTGCTTCGTCAAGAGGATAGTTAGGAATTTTATTTTTCTGTCAATTATGTTAAATGATAAATTCTGACTATAGGGTATTTAGGAATTTTTACATGTAAATCTCATAACTAGAACTTGTATTTCGTTTGGTCTCATTCATAAGTTATAATTCCATTTAGTCCCATAACTTTTTAAGACCAAAATACCCCTTTTTGATGTATCTTCAAAATTGGCACTATAATCTCAATTTAAAGATAAATTCCAAATAGATCCCCTGAGGTTTGCTTAGAATACAAATCACCCCATTTGATTCTGCAAATTATATTCTGCCTCTTGAAATTTCTAATTTCATTGCAAATGGCCAATTTCATTAATAAATTATCAAGTCAATTAACAAATTTTAATGATGTCAGAAATGTAATTCAATTAATAATTTAGGTAATTTTATTATTGAGAGCAGTTAAAAATTTTATTTTTTCAATTAATTCTATTAAATGAAAATTCTAGCAAAGGGTTATTTGTAATTTTTTAAACTATAGGACATAATCTGTATTTTAAATAAATCTCAAGAGACATATTTGTAATTTATCTTCAATTTAATCTACAACTTGACTGTAGAAGAAGATTTCGAATATCTTTACCTTCTACAATATGATTTATATTTTTCATACATATTATCAAAATCTATATTTTTGAAAAAATTACCATAATTAGATAAAAATGTGAATCTTTTTATTGTGAATCTTTTTTTAAGAAAAATATAATAATTATAAATGTGAATATTTATACTTTCAATAAATAAAATATTACGAATTTTTTGAAAATGTAAAAGTTAGTGTGAATATGCGTAATTTACTTATAAATCCTATTTTGAGGACTTATAGCCCAATAAGTCCTCTAAATGCACTCTTTATAATACACCTTACATGTTTTAATTGATGGATCTTGTCATTGCATTATTAGCTCTTGGCATTGCATTGGTGTTGTTTAAATGTGAACATCCACATTAAATAATTGTGTGCTAATGCCAATATGTATGCATATCTCATCCCTATCCCATTCAAACCATTTTCAAATGTGAAAATTCACATCAATGGTATATATGTTTACAACATTGTCTTTGTCACGCACACACACACAGAGAAGAAAAAAAAAAGGAAATATCATTTTCCCTTCCAAACTTTCACGTGTTTTTCAATTTGACCCCCAGACTTTGATTAATATCAATTTTACACCCAAACTTTCAAAATTTTGATCAATTTGGCCCATGCTGTCACATTTCGTCTACAATTGGACAGAATGTGCTAACGTGGCACCAAGATTCATTTGAAATTTCATTTTATCAACCAAACTTTACCTTAAAAATCAATTTGCCCCTCAATTAAAAATTAATTTTCCCTCCAAACTATACCTTAAAAATCAATTTGCCCCCCACATCAACACATTTCGTCCAATTATAGACGAAATGTGACGACAGAGGCCAAATTTATTAAAAATTTGAAAGTTTAGGTGTAAAATTGATATTAATCGAAGTTTGGGGGTCAAATTGAAAAATACGTGAAAGTTTGAGAGGCAAAATGATATTTTCTCAACCAAAAGAAAAAAAAATGCAATTGTTAACTCTTGTGGTTATGGTCTTGTTTGAATGTTAACATCCACACTAAATAATTGTGTGCTAATGCCAATGTGATGCATATACCACCTCCATTTCGTTGAAGACTTATTCAAATGTGACTGTTCATATCATTGTTTTTGTTACCGAAAAATAGCACTTGTTATGCACATAAAAAAACTCCCAAGCGAAAAAGAGGAGAATACGATGTGAAGAATGAAAGTCCACCTACAAATAACATCAGCTATGTCAACATGCATCGTGTGAACTATAGGTCTAACATGTTAGGCTTAGTGAAGTTAAAAGCACCAAGTTTACAGAACCTCAACTCGGCTGGTTGAGGCAAACCCTATTTTGGCAATTATTGGATGCATTGAGGAATGGTGAAATCGACCTTGACAAGTGCATGAAGTACAATGATATTGTTGTGTGTATATTAGAGATGTAAGAGGCATCAAAGAGGCCTTCTATATTGGCGAAAAAAAGATGAGCATATACGATAGTGACATAAAACTAATCTTTGGTGTGGATTGTGGCATCGAACCAATGGACCTATCATACGGTACCAATCCAAAGACTGGTATCATAGACAAAATATGCAATTGCCAGCCAGCTAAGTTCAAAATAGATACGCATCCTTCTAATTGAGGCATTAATTGAAGGGCAAAATGAGAAATGGCCAAAAGTGGTCGCCCAATTCGTTTGCATGTACACATGTCTGAAGTTTTTTTTCTCGACATACGGCGAAGCAATAGCGTAGAGATACTATGCGCATATGGTTCCATTGCAAAACATGAAAGAATACAACTGGGCCAGATAATTAGAACAACGTTGATTTCTTCCATTGCCCAAATCAACAAAAAGATGGAAATAATAACTGGTTTTGTCATGTTATTGATGGTAAGTATCCATGCACACTGATGTGAATGTTTACATCTATGGACACTGTTATGAACTTCCACATTACATATTAACAAATGCTTAAATTAAACATTTGTCTTTGTTGTTAGTTGCAGTACTGGTTGTGTGAGTACACAAGCATCCTACAACCCTACAAGCCCAATGTCATTCCTCAGTGTGTGAAATGGGACCTCACTGTTTTATACAACAAAATAAAGTCCACTTCTTTGGTTGCGCTTGGTTTTGACGAGGTAAGACCTTCAAATGTTATTTGAAACATTTACATCCTGACATAAATAAAATATCTAGATTAACTATTCTGAAGTTCTTTATCATTATCCAAATTGCACCTATTAATCCCAGGTAGCTGATACAATATTGAAACAAAACTGTAGACAACTCACCCCATTTTACACACACACACACACACACACTCCACCAAACGTTAATAACACAATATTCACACCACATTTATTACAGTCGTACTGCACCCATATGTGCACACCAGCAACATAAAGGTATTCATCTTCTATAAAAACACAAAAATAAAAAACTGAACAACCACATTATAACCATACAAAACAACAACACATTCAATAACCCACAATATATGGACATTCACATCATGCAAAGTATTACTTATGTGTACATTTTACATTGTTAATTCCAAACTGAAAATATCCCCGCCATCATTACACAACAGTAAACATTTACAAGTTCAAAATCACACCACCAAAATGAAGTGACAATACACAACATGCAAACAACCCTCCATAATGATTTAACCAATGATATGTGAATATTCACATTGTTTACATAATCTGAATTACCTTACTAACACAGAGCCGACACTACAACACCACATAAACCATAATAAGCCAATCTAAAATAAAATAAATGAACCAATCAACCAAAATCAACCTTACACCAATGATCTACCACAATCAACTTGTTCAGGAAAAAAAAAAAAAAAAGCATTTTAGTAAAAATTTGAAACTTACACAACAAAAATAAACATGCATTATCAGCTAAAAATCATAATCTAATTAAACAAACACTTGCATTACCATGTATTCCAAACAAAATGCACATATTTAAAAACAGAGCATACAATCCTTCACATAAATCAAAACATAAAATGAACATGCGTTTATAAACAAAACGACACTAACCTTGAGGATACAATTCAACACTCGTTCTCTACCTCTAAAACAATGATTGATTTTGTACAATTACATGACAAATCAGGTAATAAACGAACAGCTTTTGAGTTGTCATTTTCTCTCCCAAAGCAACAAAACCCTACCACAACGACAACAATGAAACCCTACCACAACGAAACCTTCAAATAATCAAGCAAAATTGAAACATGTGCACCTGAATCAGAATCAAAAGTGTGAATAATGTTAACTACCAAAACAGAGTGAACAAAAAAAAAAAAAAGTGTGTATCTTCTCTCTTTCTTGCATAATATGTACAAACACTATACATATGGGAATAATAGTCTAACAAAAAATATAAAATTAGAAAAAATGATCTCATGGAATAAAAGTATAAAGATATGAGATTAATTAGGTTATAATAATCATTTGTGGACTTATTAGGTTAAAACAACTCTAAAAGGGATTTTTCAATAAAAATTTCTTAAGTATATGAACTATACAACTATTTTTAAAAATTCACAAAAATAAGGTTTTCAACTTGAGAGATACAAATTTCAACCCGAATTAATATAACCAATGAAAACTTTTTTTCAATTAACATAATCCAGTTCACAAATGATTTCTTAGTATTAAAACAATCACTCCGCATGGTCCAAGAATCACTCAATTAATTTATGCAATGACTTTCAAAAAAAAAATTATGGGTCATTACAAAGAAGAAGAAGAGTATGAGAAAGTGTGCAAGCAGTGGCGGTGAACGGGGTGCTATATGTCCAATAGAGGCGGCCCACTAGTGGCTAATGTAGTCCACAGGCAGCAAAGACTGGTTGGGGTAGGTGATGGTAAAATTGAGATTATTTGGGGTATTCAAAGTCAATAAAAAAATTCAAAATTTCACTTGGAGTATTCTAAGCAATAGGGTGTCCAATTGATAATTTGGTGTGCATTTAGAACCACCAAAAAAAAAAAACTTAATCTTTCAAACAACTTTTATAATGAAACTTTATTGATTAAATTCATGCAACCTAATGGAATGCAAGTGTATGAAACATGATTTTTGAGTTTCAAAATTGCAGAGAAAA
Source organism: Camellia granthamiana (assembly GCA_036172215.1). Classification (NCBI taxonomy): domain Eukaryota; kingdom Viridiplantae; phylum Streptophyta; class Magnoliopsida; order Ericales; family Theaceae; genus Camellia; species Camellia granthamiana. Next base: position 44,874 of record JAXFYN010000155.1, read on the forward strand.
ATTTGTATTTTAAGTAAATCTTAAAGAGTGTATTTATAATTTAACCTAAATAGTATTATTATTATTATATTATAAAGAGTAAATTACACCCACCTTCCTTAAAATTTGAAAAAATACAATTAGTCTCATACTTTTAATATAATTACATTGACTCCTTTTTGTAAGGCTAAATTGACTGAACTAATTAATGCAGATGGTGGGTAAATATTGAAATAAATAAAGATAAATATGTTTTTTAATAGATAAAAGATGACAATATCATTTTTTATCTTATATAACTAACGAATTATTGATGGAAAAGAACATAATTGTTATGTAAATTAAAACTTCGGTTATTTACACCAAGGCCCCTTCAATTATTATCAAATATCACTTTACTTTCTTCATCTATGAACCCATACATTTTTACTCGCTCAATTATCAAAATGTATCACTTCTACCTTTTGCAGACCACTTCCAAAAGTGATATATTTGTATTATTTTTATAATTGAAGGGTCAATGTATATGAGTTCATAGATGAATGAGATAAAGTGATATTTGATTATAATTTAAGGGGTTTTAATATAATCAATTCTTAAAATTTTAAGGGATGCTAGACCATCTGCAACTGTGTATCAAACTTATCATCAAATTTGAATTTGATGAAAAATGGTTCATTTTTCAGCTCCAATGATTTCATCAAATCGGTATCAAATCCAAGATTTCACTTTTCTTTCATTAAACTGACGAACAATGTGCCTTTTATCAAATCATTGTTCATTGCCGTTAGATTTTCACCACCGGATGTCTCCTCGGATGTCCTCTCGAATGACTACCTTAAGGAAAAGCTTGTGAAAAAATTACACTGGTCGGTCGACTGCTCGGTCATCTGCCCGGTCGACCACCTTTAGAAGAAAAATTGTGAAATATTTGCATTGGCCGGTGTAGCTCGACTTTCTGTGCCCCTTTCGAAAGACGAATAAGCCCTATAGTATCGGACCCCCAGCATCTCACAAGTGCAATGTGAAATAGATAAACACCAAAGAGTCCAAATCCGGCAAATATTTTGGAAAATCAATTTTGAATCAAATTGCCAAAAATAGACTGCTTTTCAAAATATAGAGTCGTTACCTAAATGTTTTTAGGAAATTTAGGAAACCTATGACTTATGCCAAAGGCCACGTGTTTGACATCACCAAGATTGTCTCGGCTCAAGAACTTAGGTACGAGAGGGAAAGGTCATGAATTGAGCACCCCCGCCCGCCCGATCAAAGATCGGCATCTACTAATCATGATGTGAATCTTATTTACATTACATGATCTTGTTCCGATTTATTAGGCTAACTTACTATGTGATGCGCACACAAGTATAGACTAATTTGCAAAAATTGGAACACTTAATTCATGTTTGTTTTGAAAATTGTTTTGAATATGTACCACTTGAAAAAGTAATCGCATATGAACATTACTCAAATTATTCCAATTCAAGCAATTAGCCTTCATCCACAGGCATTCAAGCAAATTATCAATTAAGCACTTAGTCTCATGGTGAAGATGCTTTGACATGGTAACACTAACATACAAATGCAATATGCTAAAGCGAAAATATTCACCTAGTACTCTAAAGCAAGCCAAAAGAAAAGAGTTAGAAAAATGCATGCTCTAACTAATGCAACATGACTAATGTAACACATGCGATATGCAATTACTAGGCTCAGCAACTAATATGGCATATGAATCAATTTGATAGCATACGGTCTAAGTAGGTATTCAAAAAAGTGTTAAATTAACAATGCGAGTTAGAGTGATGCTGTAGACACCCCATTTTTGACCGACCTTGAGACTCAGACGTCACCAGTTGAGCGCTTGGAGATGTTGCATATTGTGCTCGTTCAGAAGTCTCAGAGTCGCGGCCGTGAGCCCTGCCTCCGGACTTCCGAACCCTCTTTTGTACCTTGTCTCGGTTTGCGAGCCAGACTCGGTTTTCTCTGTTTCTTTTCCTGAGGGGAGGGAGAGGTCTCGTAGACCATCTCTCAGTGGCCGTGGGCTACATTTCGTGGCCGTAGGCCATTTTGCCCATTTCAGAGCCCGGTTCCCGGTTTTCGGAGCCGTCAGGCCGTGTGCCTCGGTTCGGGACCGTCTAACCATCTCCGATTCCTCCGGTTTTTGGCATGCATCTCATTTACTCCCTTTTGAGGGACACTGGGGCCTGAGAGACCCACTTCGTGCCTGAATGCCACTTTCGTTGCTTAACGGCCTATTTTCGGGACCTCGAACTGCGTATTTTGGTCCCCGAGCATTCGTTTTGCATCGGTTTTCGTTCATTTTTGGCAGGTACCTCTGTTTTATCACCAGGAAGGTCACTAAAGGGTGGGAGGCCATCAATTGTCTCAGCAACCAGTTATATTCCTCCAGCGCCCTCCGACGCCCGTTTTTCTCACTTCCAAGCCAATGTTGACCACCCTAGGGCCATTTTCTTCAACCCCAAACCACATATTTGTGTTGTACACACATGGGAGGACCCTAAAAGTCTATGGCCGGCCAGTAATTGTTGTTGAACCTTTTGAACCCCTCCTAAAAGTGGCCTATTCTCTCTCCTGTTTTAGAGTTGCCAATTTTGAACCACAAGGTTATGATGCGGGACATGGGAGGACACCAATATCTGGTGGCCGGCCATTAATTCAATCTGACCCTTTTGACCCTTGGCCGGCCGGCCATAGGGGGTGGCTAGCCGGCGACCTGCAGCAAAAATACCTGGCCGGCCATGATCCCCTCAATGTGTACTTTACAGCTGTATTGCCTTTTTCCCCCAAAAATATCTCAATCCGGGGAAAAGTTTTGGAGGGAAACTTGACACTATTTCCCTCCACTTTTTCCTCCACTTTTCTCCCCCTTTCTTATCTATATAGCTGGCCTCCCAACTCAAGGAAAAGGGTTGGAAAATTGTTTGGAGCTCATACATACTCCATCTCTCTCATTTCCTCAAGTTTTGGTACCATTTCTTCATCACTACCAAGCACCACCACCACCACCACCACTCCACTTCCAGCACCTTGAGAGGATTTCCAGCAGCTAGGAAGCAACATTTCTCAAGCCAAAAGGAAGCTAAGCATTGGTCTCCAAGGGTAAGCCATCTTGCCCTCTTTTGTAGCACTTTCTTGCACCATTCTTCTAGCCTATTTGCTTACTGTTTTGGGCTCCGACCCTAACTGAAAGGGTCATTATTTTGAGCTATTCTACATGTTTGTTTAAGGGCTCAACCCTGTTTGAGAGCCCCATCTTACACTTGCTTCAATACCCTCTTGTATGCCATTATTTTGCATAGTATTTCTAGCATATTTGTGATCTGTTTTTGAGCATGATATAAACTGTGAGTTAGCCTATTTTGGGCCCCTCTACAACATTGTAGAAGGGATCAATACTGTTGGGGGCCTCCATGTAGCACTTACCATTATACCCCTCTTTGGCCCTCATTTTTGCATGCTTTGTGAGCTTACCTTGCTTCTGTTTTTGGGCCATGATCAGAACTAAAAATGGACATATTTTGACCTTCTTGGCATATCTTATTAAGGGCCTTTGGCTGTTTGGTGAATGCCTTGTATACCTCATGTTATAGCCTCTTGTTGGCCTATTTCTTGCATGGCATTTTTAGCATGTTTTATATTGATTTGAAGCTTGTCATCTACTGTAAATGTTCATTTTTTTAGGCCCTCTTCAGTGTTGTATAAGGGTCTTTTGCCATTTGGGCCTTGCATCTATCACTTGCTTCATTGCCTCCCTTGCGGAGCCATTTTTGTATGCCATTTTAGCCCTATTTGTGGTTGCTGTTTGGCCATGTTTTGTACTGTAAAAATGTGAGTTTTGGGGCTGCCTTGCTTCTGTTTTTTCATGTCATGTTCAAATTATGCATGTATTGTATAGCTACAAGTCATTTCAGATGACTAATTTTGCATTTCGGGAGAGATTCCTTACGTCGGGTTTCATTTCGCCTCATTTCGGGGCTGTTTTCCCCCTCATTTTGCTACTGTTTTTTGCATATTTGCATGTCATATTCCGTGTCTTTGCCATGTCTCATTAAAGTGGCATTTCGGTGCCTGAGGGTCCGTTCTCGGTTTGCGTGCACTCGTGCACACATTTCGAGGTGTCTTGTTTTTATCTGATGGCCTCCTACGTGAGTGTGGCTGAGGCTCTCTCATGTTTGGCGTAAGCCCATTATTGCATTGCGTATGCCATTTCATCCGTAGCATTGTGTATGCCCGGTTATGTATTACCTCGTATAGCGTGTATGCCATTCCATAACATTGTGTATGTTAGGATTGTATCTTAGTTGCATTTCATGCATGTCATGCATATTGCATTGTGTTCGGGATAGGAGTTAGTCCGGGCACGAGAAACGAGGCGCGTTTCGTGCTCCGAGTGACGGAACGTGTCTCAATTCCCAAGTCACCGACACTCCGGATTATCCGTGATGGAGTTAGGTTTTATTGTAGCATTCATATGCATTCATCCTATATTGAGTTGTGCAATTCGGCTCCTCGGCCATCACGCATCGATATGCGTGATTGGTGGCACGAGGATCGAGGCATGCATATATCTGTGAAATACATTGCTATGCTCCTTTTCTGCTCTCTGTTGCAGCATATCAAGAATCAGCGGTCTTCCGAAGCTTGGCGCGCTTTTTGAGAAACATTGCGAAACAGAGGCTATTTGGGGCATTCCAGTGGATTTCCGTGCAAGGCAGCCCAAACATACATCGTTCATCAGAAGCAAGGCAGTCCCTGGCTTGCATGCCAGTTTACAGTTTTCTTAGTTAATTTGTTAATTAATTAGGAATTTGTATTATTTGGACTGTAATATTTATTTGGACTGTACTATTATTTCATTTGGGACTGTATATTCTTTTGGACCCTCTGCGCGAGGGCAATATTGTCATAAGTGTGGGTGAGTGTGATGTATGTCTTCCAACCCCACGTCTTTCTTCCCTTTTATTTATCCGCTTATGATGGTTAGATTAGGGCATATTTCAATTAGCATACAGTATGACAGCATGTTTGCATCATTCATCTATTTTGCACGCACCGGGCTCGGCGCATCATACAAACTGCATTTGTATTTCAATTCCAAGTTGAATACTTGATAGCTATTGCATCTCATATGCCATGTTTAGAATAGCCGAGCCTGCTATAGTTTGCATTTTTGCATGTGTTGCATTAGGCATTTCAGTATACTTAGGATCATGCATGATTTCTAATGCAGTTTCTGTTTTGGCTTGGAGTACTCGGTAAGTTTTATGCTTTAGCATCCTTGCATGCGTGTGAGTGTTGCCATGAATAGCATGCTTACCATGAGGCTAATTGCTTATGTGATATAACTGCCTGAATGCCTATGGGTGAAGGTTAGGTTACTTGAATTGGGACAATTCATCAAATGTGAGTCTTAAGCCCACTAGATAGTGGCAAAACCATGTTTTCTAAGCCCACCTGAGGGTGGCAAATTCACGTCTTAGCCTACCTGCGGGTAGCACCATCATACCATTTTCAAACAAACAAACATGAAATGTTTTTGTTCCAATTCAGGCGACTCAGTCTATACTTGTATGCTGTGCGCATCACATAGTAACCTAGGCTAATAACCGGAATAAGAACATACAATGTTTTCAAAATAAGATATCATGGTTAGTAGAGGCCGGTCTTTGACCGGGCGAGCAGGGGTGCTCACGAAGTGACCTTCCCCAATCGTACCCAAGTTCCCGAGCCGAGGCAACTTTGGTGATGACGGACACGTGGCCTTTGGCACCGAGTCAGGGTTTCCTAAATTTCCCCATAAAAATATTTAGGTGGCGACTCTATATCTGGCAAAGCAGTCCATGTTTGGCACTTCTTTCAAAAAATCTGTTTTCAAAACGATTTGCCGGATTTGGACTCTTTGGTTCAAGATTTAGAACCGTGACAATTTGAGTCCTTTGAACTGTAGTAGACCCAATATCGAACCAGAACGGGGGGGGACTCGCACTCCTCGCCCCGGGATGCGTTCGGGGACGTCTACAGTTTCTGGCGACTCTGCTGGGGATTTAGAGAACTTGACTTGAACTCGTGATATCTTGTTTTGACTACACTTGTGTGTTTCTCTGCATTGCATTTGCATTGGTGCGCCTAGGACACCGTGTTTGCCATCTGCTATTCCTGAGCGGTTTGCCGGAGGCTTGTCTTGTCAAGGCATGTCCATAAGGCTGATCGGTTACGGGCTCTGCCAGTATGGGAACACAAACCCTGGTTTTACCGGGGCACCCTTCTTGACCATTCGACCTAGTGCATATTCGGATCCATAGTGACCATTCCAAACTAGGACAGGTTGCTTACCCGCTTATAGGTTGTTTGAAGCCGCTGCATGCGTAGTGAAACCCTAGTTCCTGACAAAATAGGACAGGGAAACCCAACCCCAACATAGGGGTGTTTTGGCTCTCACTTATCTGTTATGTGCTTGTTAGAGTGCGTCTCTACAGGGAATGCATGTATCAGTGTTTGAGTTTGGGGCATCAGGCCTGCAGGCATCAGTCAGTATTTGAGAATCAGTTGTCTGCGGATACCGGATTCAGTTTTGGGAAACAGTGATACAGGAACAGTGATCAGTGATTGAGGACAGTGTATTTCCAGCTTATCAGCCGTGTGTTGTTATGCCCGACTGTGTGTTGTGTATTTAATTTAAGCTGTTATGCTGTCCGTTTATCTGGTTATTTATTTCCTTTTCGCTTTATTTATCTTTTTGCTAGGGCAGGTTTGTAGCACAATTGCTTCTGAACCCGTAGATATACCCCAAGCACTTTGGACACGAGGTCGCCGACTCATTCGATCCGAGGATCTGGTTGACGGACATCCAGTGTTCCACTGTCTACCCCCAGTTGTTAGAAGAAAGCCAAGGAGGCGCAGTGTGTCAGAGCAGAGATTACCGGGGCAGCAGTCTACTTTAGCAGCAAACAGTCGGACTGAGGTTTCTGTTTCCGCTATAGAGATACACTTACCGGTTATTCAGATGGATCCGCAGAATACATCAGGGATGGAGGCGATGATGCGCCAAATGCATGAGAGCATAAAACAAATGCAAGAAGATGCCACCCGCCAAGCGGAGTTCTCCAAGTAGCAGGCCGCTGTCATGGCCCAGCAGGCCGAGCTGATCACTAGGCTACAACAGCAGAATGCGGCATCTGCTTCACATCAGGCTCCTCCCCCACCCGGAGCTCCATTACCCGAGCAAGCATCCACTGGTCAGAATGCCCTGCCAAATCCCCAGAATACCCCCCTGAACACCCAGAACACCCTACCCAATGCCCGGAATATTCAAGAGGACACAGGCCATCCAACGGGGCTGGCTCCGCCCCCGCTTCTGCCTCAACTGTCCAAGACCCATACACCTGCCAACCATCCGAACTCTCCATTCGAGTTCGAGGTAGACCATACAGCTCTGAAATTGAGCAAACTAGAGAAGCTTTTTAAGAAGTCCCAGGGGGTGAAGGCCATCCCAGACATCGAAGATGGGTACACCGATGTGGCCGTAACATTGCCAGACAGATTTAAGATGCCACAGATTGATCGTTTTGATGGGTCCGGGGATCCTATGGTCCACCTCCGGCTATTCTCAGACATCCTGCGGCCAATGGGCCTAACCCGACCACAAAAGCTTTCCCTGTTTGGCCGAACTTTGTCGGGTGTGGCAGCCATTTGGTACGCAAAGTTAGAAGATGAGGTAAAGAGAAGCTGGGATGAGATGGCTGAGGCCTTCGTTGCACAGTACTCGTACAATACACAGATCGAGATTACAACTCGTGATCTCGAAACGACGAGGCAAGAGGCCAAGGAGACTTTCTCAGACTTCGTAACTCGATGGAGGGCAAAGGCATCGATGATGACCTTGAGGCCTACAGACAAAGATCAAATTAGGATGATTGTGCGCAATCTCCAACCAAAACTCATGCAGAAGATGATCGTACTCCCCTTTCCCACCTTCTCAGACTTACACGAGATGGGGGTACAGATCGAGGATGCGATGAAGCAAGGTCTGATTGACCAGGACCGGGAGCAACCCCAGAGGACATTTAACCGCAATAACAACGCAGGCCCGAGTGGCGCTGCAAACACAAGGACTTCGGAGGTCAGTATGGTCACCACCACTCCCCCTCCCCATTCAAGGCCCGCGGCGGCCACACCCTTTTCCAGTACATCTGGGAGCAGTACCCAAGCCCCGAGATATCAGTCCAGAGGCCAAAGAACCTTCACTCCACTATACATGCCTTTGTCCAAGGCTCTCGGGGTTCTAATCAAAAAGGGGCATCTGAAACCCCTAGAGCCGAGGCCATTACCAAATCCACTCCCCCCTTCTCACAACCCGGCCAAGTACTGTGCGTACCACCAGCAGCATGGCCATGATACAGACCAATGTTTCCAGCTGCGTCACGAGATTCAGGATCTCGTTGACAAAAATATTATTCTGCCTCCCGAAAGACCCAACGTCACAACCAACCCACTCCCTACCCATAACCAAGATCCACCACCCAAAAGAGTCAATCTTATTCAAACTGGGGTCGTGTCCTACGATCCTAGTATCTATATTACTCCCTCCCACCTACCCAAGTCGGAGGTGATCCTTCCTGACTGCACTGACTTGTGCATGTTGGACGCCTTCACAACCCAATCTGAGCCAAAGGTGGTGACTACTGAAGATGGAACAGGGCAGGTTCCAGAGGCAAGTGGAATTGTTGTGTCTAGGAGTGACCAGTCTGGGGATTATACTGGAGGAGCCTGTGATCCAAACGAGTACATCTTAGCAGTGGGTCAGTGTGAGCCGAGTGTGGGACTGCCAGAAAAAGCCGAACTGTGCATGATTCAGGGGGACAGACTTGAACAGGGGGCAGGTGATCTGACAACAGTGGAAGAGGACTTCGCCAACCTCCAGTTCTTCAACGACCAAGAATCAGGAGATGCAACAATCAACTGGTTTGAATATGAGGAGTCGGCGGAGGCCACCGGGTGGCTAGATGATCAGCCTGATATTGTGGAATTTCAGCCAGAGCAAGGCCCGGCAGGGGCAAAAGTATCAATGGTGGCCGGAAGGGTCGAGAGTCAGAATGTATTGCCGGAGAGCGCCGGTACAAAGAATTTCGCTCAGGACCTAAGCATTGTGGATGCAAAGACAGTGGAACAACAAACTGCAGCGACGCAGACAGAACAGGAGAAGTTTTGGGATTCCGAGAGAATCAGAAAGGCAAAAGCCCACGAAGGGGCTGAGAGTGCTGTGGGCACAAGAACGGAAAATGCTGTGAGCATATGGGATGAAGGTACTGAGAGTACACATTTGCCAGAACCAGACAAGTGTCTTTTGGATGCTAACAGGATGTGGTGGGAAGACGATGACTTATGTCTTGCCCACACAGACGAAGATTGGGGAGTAAATCAACCAGACAGCACGTGGTACCTCGATGAGGTGGACCATATGACCAGGAGTGGGCGGTACTTCAAGCCCCCACACCTTGACCAGCCCGAAGCATCTGGAAAAGACAAAGAAGCTGAGAAACAGAGAGAGAGACAAATTGAAGAAGAAGCTGTGCTGAGACAATTAAAGAAGATACAAGCAGACATCTCCATCTGGGGACTGCTTATGGCTTTGCGGGTGCACAAACAGGCTGTCCTATCTGCTATGGACAAGGCCAAACTCTCTATCGACACTACACCAGAACAGCTGGTTGGGCTGGTTTTTCCGGGAGGAGGTTCCCCGGCTTTAACCTTCTCAGACAAAGAACTGCCGCCTGAGGGCGTGAATCATAACAAACCTCTCTACATCTCCGTGGAATGTAGAGACAAATGGATACCGGTGGTACTTGTTGATACCGGGTCTGCTATCAATGTCTGCCCAGCCAAAACAGCGTATGCAATCGGGTTGAAGCCCGCGGACTTCATCCCGACAACTCAGGTGATCAGAGCGTACGATAATACTAGCAGATGAGTGATGGGGACCGTCAAGATTCAGACAAAGGTTGGACCTGGACAACACGAGATAGATTTCCATGTCTTGGAGGTTCCCGCAACTTTCAACCTATTTTTGGGGCGACCGTGGTTGCATCAGGTGAAGGCCGTCTCGTCCACTCTGCATCAGATGGTGAAATACCCCTATGGAAAGGGAGTAGCCATTGTGTTTGGGAATTCATCGATCCATCCCCCTCCGGAGGTATCTACACCAGTCCTAGAAATAGAGCACGGCATGGAGGACGTGTTTATATCAGGATTTACTCTGGCCGAGGCCCGAGTTGTGCAAAACATTATGGCTGTGAATGAAGGTATGTACGTCAGTGCTCAATCCCTCTACCTCATGAACAAGCTACAACACATCCCCGGGATGGGATTAGGAAGGAGCGGCAGGAAAGGCGTCGCAACATTGGCCGAAGTGCCACACAACCCGCATACCTTTGGACTGGGTTATCTGCCCACCAAAGAGGACTGGGTGAGGAAAGGGAAAGAAATGGCCGGAAGAGCCAGAGCCAAGCAGGCTGGGAAGCCATTTGACTTGATGCATAGGCCCATCCAGGGTACCCTGAACGGACGTTTCGTCCGGGAGGGGGAGGACTTTCCATTTTGCGGCTTCCCAGAGCCGTGGATAAACGCGGAGAAGAAGCGCGTGCCCGGTTTTGAGATCTTCTTCGACCTGCAGTTACCTGGGGAGGATGTTACCGAAGAGCAGACGAACCCATCAGCTGAGGTTGAGCAGTGCAAGACAGTGGATCCTGAGGGCACAGAATTTGAAACGAGGGTAGCGCTGGCATGTCTACTCTCTGATCCTCCGATCAACCATAAGTGCTCGGGGGATAACTCCGAGGTTTCCATGATTGGGGATGGAACGGCCGCGAGCCAACCAGCAGCTATCTTGGATGCATCTATCGCACCCTCTCTCACTTGGCAATACGAGGAGGGATTTTTGTCCAGCAGCACCGGGTCAGGTAGTGAGCCGGAATTTGATTCCACCGAGTCTTGTGGGTCGGAATCAGATTCCAGCTCGACTGAGTCTGAGTCTAGTACTCCTGGCGATGTTAACCCGGATGCCACAGTCCTGTCTAGGTCGTCTTTTTCCTTTTCATTTGAGTCTGTTGTAAATGAATCGGACGATTTGGATGTGCCTAATGAGAATCAAGCAACTGTGGTTTTTGAGTACTTTTCTGTGCCTTTAATTTATTGCATTAATTCAGACTTTCAAAATTTTGAAAACGACGAGGACGAAGTTCCTCCGGTTTTGCAACGATTAATTGAGCAGGAGCAGGAAAGATTTGTTAAACCCCTAGTGGACGAAATCACTACCGTGAACATTGGTACTGAGGAGGACCCGCGGCTGGTCCAGATCAGGTCCACGTTGTCTTCGAAGGAACGCGAGCGCTTAGTCGCTTTATTAAAAGATTTCAAAGATGTTTTCGCGTGGTCCTATGAAGACATGCCTGGAATCGATCCTGAGATTGTACAGCATCGGATCCCCCTTGACCCCGAGGCCCGACCTGTCAAACAAAAACTCAGAAGGATCCGCCCGGACTGGGCTCTCAAGATTAAGGAAGAGGTCACCAAGCAAATCGACGCAGGCTTCCTGCTGGTATCTGAATATCTGACTTGGTTGGCCAACATTGTTCCAGTGCCGAAAAAGGATGGCAGGATCCGAGTATGCGTGGACTTCAGGGATTTGAACAGAGCTAGTCCGAAGGACGACATTCCCTTACCGCATATTGATGAGTTGGTGGATTTTACAGCAGGGCACACGTTGCTCTCATTCATGGATGGCTTCTCAGGAACCAGATAGTAATGGCACCAGAAGACAGGGAAAAGACTGCATTCACCACCCCGTGGGGGACATACTGCTATAGAGTCATGCCATTTGGATTGAAGAATGCTGGAGCTACTTATCAACGGGCCGCGACCACAATATTACATGATATGATCCACAAGGAGGTTGAGGTGTACGTGGACGACATGATTGTCAAGTCCAAAGAAAGAGAGGGCCACTACACCGCCTTGCATAAGTTCTTTCAAAGGATCAGGGAATTCCGGTTGCGGCTGAACCCTCAAAAGTGTACATTTGGTGTTACAGCGGGAAAAATGCTGGGGTTTCTGATTACACAAAGGGGCATCGAAGTCGATCCTTCTAAAATCAAGGCCATCCTAGAAATGCCCCCACCAAGGACTGAAAAGGATGTGAGAGGCTTTCTGGGTAAAGTGCAATTCATAAGACGGTTTATCTCAAAATTAACATTGACTTGTGAACCACTTTTTGGTCTCCTAAAGAAATGCAAGAAATTTCAATGGGACGGCCGATGTCAAGCAGCGTTTGAACAGATCAAAGAATATCTACAGAACCCGCCCGTTTTATCACTACCAGAACCAGGGAAGCCGTTGATTTTGTACCTATCAGTGACCAAGACCACAATGGGCTGTATGCTTGCACAAGAGTCTGAAGACAGGGTGGAGAGAGCCATCTACTATCTGAGCAAGAAGATGCTAGAGTATGAGACTCGGTACACACCGCTGGAGAAGGCTTGCTTAGCTTTGGTATTGGCTACCAGGAAGCTGCGGCACTACTTGTTAGCTCACTCCGTAATGTTGGTTTCACGTCTCGATCCCATCAAATATCTTTTCAAGAAACCAGCACTTACGGGTAGGCTAGCTCATTGGTTGCTGTTGCTCTCCGAATTTGATTTAAAGTATGTCACACGCAAGTCAGTCAAAGGAAGAGCAGTAGCAGAGTTCCTTGCCGACCATCCAGTTGAGGGGGATGAAGCAGTTGAATACTTGTTCCCAGATGAAGCCATTTTGCATATCAACGACGAAGCTTGGACGATGTACTTTGACGGAGCGTCAAATCAACATGGGTATGGGATATGAGTGTTGCTGATAGCACCCGATAATTCCCGTATTCCTCTAGCCTTCAAACTCCGATTCAAAGTCTCGAACAACGAAGCAGAATATGAGGCGTGCATTGCTGGCCTAGAAGCAGCCCTAGAACTAGGGGCAAGACGATTGGACGTCATTGGGGATTCGAACCTTGTTGTGTCTCAAACGAAAGGAGACTGGAAAGTAAAAGAGGAAAAGTTGATGATGTATCACCAGACCTTGGATTTGCTGATTCCTCGGTTTGAGAAGCTAAGTTTTACTCATCTACTAAGAGAGAACAACAGGTTCGTAGATTCTTTAGCAACTCTATCTTCTATGACAGACATCCCGTGTGGAGTCCGGATGCGTCCAGTCATCATTGACCAGAAGTTTGCACCAGCCTATGAGTCGATTGCTGCTATAGATGAGGTTCAGGACGAACACCCCTGGTATTACGATATTTGGAATTTCTTGGAGAAAGAAGCATATCCGCTGGGGACAAATGCCAAGGACACAAGGGCAATAAGAAGATTGGCCGTTCAGTTTATCATCTGCGGGGGTAAACTGTATAAACGGGGTCATCTGGGAATGCATAAACTGTGTGTTGATGCCGAAGAATCGAAACGACTAATGGAAGCCATCCATGGAGGAGAATGTGGAGCACATATGAATGGGGTAATGTTGGCACGAAAGATCCTCAGACAGGGTTATTACTGGTCCACCATGGAGGAGGATTGTATTGGTTTCGTCCGGCGATGCCACAAATGTCAAATTCATGCAAATCGCATGAACATCCCGCCGACAAAGCTGTAAAATATGACTTCACCATGGCCATTTTCAGTCTGGGGAATTGATGTGATCGGGGCTGTTGCGCCAAAGGGGTCGAATGGGCATGAGTTCATCCTGGTTGCGATAGATTATTTTACAAAGTGGGTTGAGGCCCAATCTTACGCGGTGTTGAAGGCTTCGCACATTGCAAAGTTTATCAGAAACAACATCATCTGTCGCTACGGGGTCCCAAATGAGATAATTTCAGATAACGGTTCCCACTTCAAGAAGGAAGTGATAGACTTGTTGGAGAAATATAACGTGGCTTTTCATAAGTCATCTACATACCGGCCGCAGACCAATGGAGCGGTCGAGGCCACCAACAAGAATGTCAAGCACATATTGCAGAAGATGGTGGAAACCTACCGGGACTGGCCAGATAAGCTGCCATTTGCTCTGTGGGGCTACCGGACTTCAATCAGAACTTCTACTAGGGCGACTCCGTATTCATTGGTTTATAGGATGGAGGCCGTTCTACCTATTGAGATTGAGGTTCCGTCATTGCGAGTATTGGCTGAGTGCCAGATAGCCGAGGCAGATTGGCAATCGAGCAGATTTGAGGAACTCATGCTCTTCGATGAGAGAAGACTGAAAGCACTGTACCACATTCAAGGCTATTAACGCAGAATTGCCCGAGCTTTCAACAAGAAGGTTAAGTCCAGAAATTTAAAGGAAGGAGATTTGGTACTCAAGGACAACCGAGCTCCCATCCACGACCCTAGGGGCAAGTTCAGACCTAATTGGAATGGTCCCTACATCATTAAGTCTATCTGGTCAGGTAGAGCTGTGGTTCTGATGGATCTGGATGGCTTAGAGTTTTCACAACCGATCAACATGGACAAGTTGAAGAAATACTACCCTTGAGAGGCTCGCTAGGCCGAAAACCCGAAAGGGCGACTTAGGCAAAACTCAGAGCACAAAAAATTGAAAAATATAAAAACTGAGCTCGCAAGGTTGAAAACCCGTAAAGGGCGGCCTTGGCAAAAGTTAGAGCGCAAAAGGAGAGTAAAAATACCCGAGCGAACCTAAGCCTGAACTACGTAAGGCTTGATTCCCATCTTTGGGATACGTAGACAGCTTCATCCTGAAGTTCAGCCATAACATTTTCCCCGATCAACTTTGTCCATTTTGATCATCTCAGGCATCCTTGTCCATCAGCATTCATCGTAATCTCCGGTGCAGTGCTATTCAGACTAGGGGCAACTTTCCGTTGCCAGGAGGTGCTGTGGTACCGTTCAGACTAGGGGCAACTTTCCAGTTGCTAGGATCCGGGGTTGTGCATCTCAGTGACAGATCTCAGGCGTGTCCAGTTCTAATCCATATCGAAAATAGTTTTGAAAAGTTTTAATAAAAGTTGACTTTACTCAAATTAATCTTTTCACAACTAAGACCATTTTTGGACCAAAGCGGAAAATTTTCAGTACCACAACCTTCAATTTCATTGATTTCAAAACAGAGTTCTCTTACTCTTGCATACAATTGAAGTTGCTTTTTATTACACTCATAATGAAAACTTGAAAGTACTAATAAAGTAATAAATCTGGGGCATAGTCAAGTCAGGTGTCCCTACGCCCCCTCCCAGAGCTAGTCGAAGCCTCTGATGCCAAGCTGGGCCCGGTCTGTGCCTCCTCATTGAGCCAATCCTCAACACTCATCAGACAAAGTGCAGTTGAAAATAGGGGCGGGGGGCAGGAGCTCTCTAGTCCTCCAAGCCGTAGTATGTCGGGCAAGGTGTGCACCTCGGATCGGGAAGGTGACCGGATACTCTATCCCCTTCGAGAGGGCAAGTCTGATCATGGCCAAACTGGCGCAGAATGCGAATGGGAAATAGAATACACAATGGGTCAGGCCAATCAACCGGATCCCAGTATCCTTGGAACATGCTATAGCTCATCGCCGGAAGGTTAAGCCAAGGACAGCGCCAAGCAATGCGTTCAGCTGACAAGTTGCACACCCATTCAAACCACCATTCCTCATCAAGGGCGTCAACCAGGCGTTGTCAAAAGAAGTAGCCGCGGGCTGAGTAAGCAGGGCAAGAGTCCACAACTTGCAATTTATCCATCAACCATATCTGGGGAGGGATGAAAAATGAGAGAATAAAGAATAGAGAGATGCGCAGTGAGAGAAAAGTAGATGATGAGGTTTTGTGAGAAAAACCGAGCCTGAGGGCCGAGCGATGTGAGCAAATACATATGTGAGCTTGGGTGGGAAACATTACCTGCAGCAGTAGTGGACTCCCCGCAAACCTGGTTGTCTCCTGGCGGTAGAAGGCATCCAAACCTAGCAGTGTCTCAGCCAATGTCATGGCGATACAGCTCTTTTCTTCCCTCAAGCCTTGAGCGACTTCAATCAAACGGATGTTAGCTCCCTCGGAGCCCGAGACAAACAGAAAATGAGATAGCATGCACAAGCAGAGGGCATGTTGTCAAAAACCTTGCCGATAATGGTCACCGCGGTCACCAGCATCGGAGAATCGGTAAATCAGGCTCGGGATATCCAACATCCCGTTACAAATCAGGGATCGAGCATCATGCGCGTTGAGACCGCACATCCGTCCTAAAGCTTGAGCGCGGCCAAAACGAGACTGAGGCAAGATCTCTTCTGAGCGTTCAGACTCCATCAAGACTTGAAAATCTTCAAAAGTGGGACATACCTCTTGCCCTCCGAAGCTGAAGACGTGCGTCACTGGGTTCCAAAATCTCACCATAGCATGGAGGAAAGGAAGATGCAGTGAAGTCCGGCCTAGCGTGAATAGTGCATTCAAGCCGAAACCCCGGAAGTTCAACTTTTTCGAGCCATCTAAAGAAGAGATCCAAGATGTGAGATTTTCTGCGAGAAATGCCTCTATTTTTGTGCAAAGCAGTGATGAAATGAATGAGTTCCAAAGTTGGAGCTTTATAGGGGGGGTAAAACACTATTCGAGGACAAGTGTCAGAATTCTAGGAGTTGCAGGAAAGGTGGCCGGCCGGCCATCTATTCAAGCAGGCCGGCCATCTTTGTTTCAAAAACTGGCCGGCCGGCCACCTTCCAGTCCCCAGATGCAAAATGTAGCCGGCCATGCATCGGTCTTGTTTTGCCCTCCGGAAGGAAGTTTGAGGCATTTCTATGCATCGGGAATGTTGGAAGCCTTTATTTTTCTCAATTTCGGATGCGTCCCAGCACCTAGATCGTCCAAAGTACGCTGTGTTGTTTTTTGCTTATCGAGTTGTCGTTTTGTTTATCGAGTTGTAAGTTCTGTCGAGCTGTCGCATTTTGTGTTTTGAGTTGTTACTCTTTGTTTACGCAATTTTGTTAAAGTCTTGTTTATCGAGTCATTAACGTTGTTGTACTTTGCTTATCGAGTTGTAAACTTGCTAAGATTCTGTTATTTCTTAGTGAGTCGATTTGTTTTAGTTTATTGCGTCGGTTCATTACCTGACCCGGTAAATACATAAGGCACATTTCCATTCAATTCCATTTTTGTGCAAAATGATGCGATGCAATGCTGAGAATTTCAAATACAAACACATTTTCAAAAGCTGTTTCATTCCGTCATGTTTTACAACAAAATAAAGGTACAAGTTTTACAGGAAATAAAATTGCCTGACAAAATGCAAAGTGCTACAAACTACTAGCAAAAAGTAAAATAAAGCAGAAAACAACATCAATGCCCTCGGGAGCGGGAATGAGGAGGCCCCCTCATCCTCTTCTGGGGGACAACCTCTGCACCATCATCACCATCCGGGTCGGAGCTGTCATCCTCAGGATCCCCCTCAGCCTCGCCTCCACTCCCGGAACCAAGGCAGGAGCCCCCCTCCTCAGCAGATGTCTCTGACTCACGATCTGCCTCCTCCTCCTCCTCCTCCTCATCAGGCTCTGCCTCTATAACATGTGCCCTACGTCTGCGAAACGACCCCGCTCCTCGAGCCCCTCGGAAAGGCCTAGATGGCCCTGCTCCCTGAGAAGGCCTGGATGGCCCAGCTCCTCGAAAAGGCCTAGATGGCCCAGCACCTCGAAAAGATCTAGACGATCGACCTCTCTAGGAAGGCCCGGGTGGCCCGGCCTGTGGTGGAGCATATACCGGAGGCATCTGAAAGTGAAGAGTTCAATACATCAGTTCAAATATGAGAATCAGATGCAAGTACAGTATGAGAATGGGGTGTGTGTCAGATGTGCTCTACACAAACAACCTATCAATGCAGTAGAATGTTCAAAACCAGCGTGTCATCAGAAGTATGATAATGCAGAAAGATGAACAGTACCTGTACACCCATAATGGCCAACTGTGCCTCCCTCCGTAGGATCATGCCCTCGAATGTGGCCAGCATCCCAAGCATCTCATCCATGTACTCAACTGGAGGCTACAGATACAAATGCAAAACTATCAGTAAAGGAATGAATGCCCAAGTATCCGACTGATAAATCAAAGCTATAAAACATACCGGTGGTGAATCAGGGTCTCTGACATATCTATGGTCAGGAAGAGGAGGCTCCAGCGAGACCTGGTAAGGAGTCCCAAATCGCCAACTCGTCAACTCGGTCGGCATGTCTGGCCACCCAGGATGATGAAGAGTCGGAGGGATCGGAGGAATGAATCCGCCCCCACCTCGAGACGTACCAGCCCTGCTAGAGGAGGGGATATCCGTAGCACGAGCCCGACTCGAAGATGGTACATCAGCAGACCTCAGTGGCGGAGCGCGCACTCCTGTCAAGAGAGGCATCAGATATGTGTGACGATAAGTGGCGTAGTCTCCCTCTGTAAGATGTAGCAAAGCATCAGTGCCTAGCATAGCACTAACGACCTCCTGGGTAGAGAGTCTATCAGCGGTCCACATAGCGGTTGGAGGTGCTGCAGGAGGGTCTTGAGAAAGGTATCCCCACACCTGACACAGAAAGCGTTCCCCCAGGAACCATGCTCTACCAACCGGTCCCTTAAGCAGGACCCTGTACTGGGAAGTGCCCAATCCTCCGGCATACTGAAATCGGAGACCATCGCCCAAGATCGCCCAGGGCTGCCACGTAATCTGCGGATAACCAGTGCATAAGCCAATCAGAAATCGGGAATATACAAGGCAGATCAAAGATGAAAACGGAAAGGAACTGAGAGTTCTGAAATACCTCTGTCGTCCGCACTGTGTCAAAATACTGTTGCAGGTAGAAAAGAGTCTCTCGAGGTCTCGGTCGGTGCTGGCCCTCGAATACCAAGGAATACGGGGTCATGAGGGGCCCTGCCACCTTCCATCTCCGGGGCTAATGTCAGAAAATATACATAGACCCATAACTGTGGAAAACAGTGCAGAATGTGAATACGAAATGCTGAGTGCAAAATACAGGATGTAAAGTGCGCCGTGTGTGCAATGAACAAGTAATGAGGAGCATAAATGTAAATTAAGAGGACAGAATGTACCTCCCAGGCTCTCCAATAGCCGCCGAGTAAATCTCCCTGCCCCGCGGGAGGTAACGCTCATATAGCAATAGAGGGTAGCCAGACCGGCGCCACCCCAGTCGTACCGACTGACCTGTGATAGGTCCACTAAGGCACTCAAAAGATACAACCCAACAGTGTTCCCCCTATTAGCAAACAGAGTGGTGCCAAAGAGGAACATAAGGAAACCGCGGGCATACTGCTCAGCCTCCTCAGGAGACTCGGGCTCCATCTCCGGCCTCCGAAAACGGGAAGAGAACCAGGTGTACCGGACTCTCCCAGAAGCTCTGTCCACAGGCGGGCGGGCCCCCAACAGCTATACCCAAGCGGCCTTCCACTCGCCCATATCCTCGTCGTAAGGGATGGGCCAACCTCCTATGTCTAGGCCGGTAAGTACAGCAAAATCTAGCGGGGTCATGGTCAAATCCCCGGTGGCAGAAAAGTGAAGGAATTGGTGGTGTCCCACCATCTGTCCACCAAAGCGGCTAACAGTGTCCTACTGGCAGGAAAATGTGATAACCCTACGCAGAAGGCCCCGAACCCTGCTAGATCAACTAAATCCCGGACAGCCTCCGGAAGCTCAGTGTACCACTCTCTCGTAGCAGTGGAGCCATATCCTCGCACGGTACGAGAGCCAACCTGCATTCAGAATGAATGCATGTGTCAAAATCAAATGAATGAGCTGTGTGCAAATCAAATGAATGAGCTGTGTGCAAAATCAAATGAATGAGCTGTGTGCAAATCAAATGAATGAGCTGTGTGCAAATGAAATGAATGAGCTGTGTCAAAATCAAATGAATGAGCTGTGTGCAAATCAAATGAATGAGCTGTGTGCAAATCAAATGAATGAGCTGTATGCAAATGAAATGAATGAGCTGTGTGCAAATGAAATGAATGAGCCGTGTGCAAACGCAAGTAATTGGACTGTGTGTTCAGAAAATTAGAGTTTGGGACTGCGTGTTCTACTCTTAATCAGTGTGGGCTGTGTGTTCACCATCAACTTGGACTGCGTGTTCAGAAAATCAGAGTTTAGGGCTGCGTGTTCTACTCTCAATCAGTGTGGGCTGTGTGTTCACCATCAACTTGCGCTGCGTGTTGAGAAAATTTGAGTTAGGGCTGCGTGTTCTACTCTTAATCAGTGTGGGCTGTGTGTTCACCATCAACTTGGACTGCGTGTTCAGAAAATCAGAGTTTGGGACTGCGTGTTCTACTCTCAATCAGTGTGGGCTGTGTGTTCACCATCAACTTGGACTGCGTGTTCAGAAAATCAGAGTTTGGGACTGCGTGTTCTACTCTCAATCAGTGTGGGCTGTGTGTTCACCATTAATTTGGACTGTGTGTTCAGAAAATCAGAGTTTGAGACTGCGTGTTCTACTCTCAATCAGTGTGGGCTGTGTGTTCACCATCAACTTGGACTGCGTGTTCAGAAAATCAGAGTTTGGGACTGCGTGTTCTACTCTCAATCAGTGTGGGCTATGTGTTCACCATCAACTTGGACTGCGTGTTCAGAAAATCAGAGTCTGGGACTGCGTGTTATACTCTCAATCAGTGTGGGCTGTGTGTTCACCATCAACTTGGACTGCGTGTTTAGAAAATCAGAGTTAGGGCTGCGTGTTCTACTCTCAATCAGTGTGGGCTGTGTGTTCACCATCAACTTGGACTGCGTGTTCAGAAAATCAGAGTTAGGGCTGCGTGTTCTACTCTCAATCAGTGTGGGCTGTGTGTTCACCATCAACTTGGGTTGCGTGTTCAGAAAATTTGAGTTAGGGCTGCGTGTTCTACTCTTAATCAGTGTGGGCTGTGTGTTCACCATCAACTTGGACTGTGTGTTTAGAAAATCAGAGTTTGGGACTGCGTGTTCTACTCTCAATCAGTGTGGGCTGTGTGTTCACCATCAACTTGGGCTGCGTGTTCAGAAAATTTGAGTTAGGGCTGCGTGTTCTACTCTTAATCAGTGTGGGCTGTGTGTTCACCATCAACTTGGACTGTGTGTTCAGAAAATCAGAGTTTGGAACTGCGTGTTCTACTCTTAATTAGTGTGGGCTGTGTGTTCACCATCAACTTAGACTGTGTGTTCAGAAAATCAGAGTTTGGGGTTGCGTGTTCTACTCTCAATCAGTGTGGGATGTGTGTTCACCATCAACTTGGACTGCGTGTTCAGAAAATCAGAGTTAGGGCTGTGTGTTCTACTCTCAATCAGTGTGGGCTGTGTGTTCACCATCAACTTGGACTGCGTGTTCAGAAAATCAGAGTTAGGGCTGCGTGTTCTACTCTCAATCAGTGTGGGCTGTGTGTTCACCATCAACTTGGACTGCGTGTTCAGAAAATCAGAGTTAGGGCTGCGTGTTCTACTCTCAATCAGTGTGGGCTGTGTGTTCACCATCAACTTGGACTGCGTGTTCAGAAAATCAGAGTTAGGGCTGCGTGTTCTACTCTCAATCAGTGTGGGCTGTGTGTTCACCATCAACTTGGGCTGTGTGTTCAGAAAATTTGAGTTAGGGCTGCGTGTTCTACTCTTAATCAGTGTGGGCTGTGTGTTCACCATCAATTTGGACTGTGTGTTCAGAAAATCAGAGTTTGAGACTGCGTGTTCTACTCTCAATTAGTGTGGGCTGTGTGTTCACCATCAATTTGGACTGTGTGTTCAGAAAATCAGAGTTTGGGACTGTGTGTTCTACTCTTAATCAGTGTGGGCTGTGTGTTCACCATCAATTTGGACTGTGTGTTCAGAAAATCAGAGTTTGAGACTGCGTGTTCTACTCTCAATTAGTGTGGGCTGTGTGTTCACCATCAATTTGGACTGTGTGTTCAGAAAATCAGAGTTTGGGACTGTGTGTTCTACTCTTAGTCAATGTGTGCTGTGTGTTCACTTTCAAATTCGGGCTGTGTGTTCGACAAATCAGTGTTTGAGCCGTGTGTTCAATTCTTAACTAATGCGTGCCGTGCGTTCACAATCAATCAATGAGCCGAGTGTTCAGAAGTTCAGGTGTTTAAGCCACATGTTCAGAACGCAAGCAAAGTACTATGTCATAAGCTAAACTGTGTGAGCAAGCATGGCAAAGGTATGAAGTGCACGAAAAATACAGAAAATGACGTAAAATACCTCTCGTGCCTCGTAAGAGAGGTGATGCTCTGGCTCTCGCAGAAGTAGATCTCCGGGTGCCCGATCATTGAAGTCAGTGTAATGACGAAAAATAGCCCGCGGAAGAATGTGTACCGATGGGGCATATCTCTCAGGAATAAAAGGTCGGACCCTCGGGGGTAGCGTCATGGCATCAAAATCATCCCCGGCATCCGGAGGGCCTCCACCATGAGGGAAATTACACGCCATTCCGAAAAATCTGCAAAAGGAGCGAAAAATGAGCAAAAATGAGCCAAAATTGGAAAAAGTCAACAAAAGTCAACTCTCGGAAAATGAAAAAGTCAACAAAAGTCAACTCCCGAGAAAATCTTCCAAATATTGAGACAAACTTACCTCAAGTGGTTAAAATGAGAAAAGAAGCCCCGAAATCAAAATTTAATCGGTCCAAAGTGCTTAAAATCGAATGTTTTCGCGAAAACAACTTGCGTGGAAGGCTGAAAAGCGCGTATAAAGTGCAGATCTGAAGGAAAAAATGGTTTGGGAGGCAAGAGGAGAAGTTTTCGCAGCTGTGGGTGTGAGCTCAAAGTGAATGGATGAGAGAATATAAAGAAAATGAGGCGAAAAGACCAAAGTGCCCCCTGTTTTGGGCAGGTGGCCGGCCGGCCACCTTTCCTAGCTGGCCGGCCATTTGCTTTATGGAATCTGGCCGGTGGCCTCCCCTGGGGCAACCAGCTGGCCGGTGGTGATCCCCCCTTGCTCCCCTAGGTCTCTGCAAATTTTGAGGAAGATCGGAGTTCCCGGGACCTGAAAAAGTTCAAGAAAAGTGCACTTTCTGGCGCGAAATTGCTCCGCCGGAACTTCAGCTGCAATTTCTAACATGTGTCTCATCATCATTCACCGGAATCAAGGTGTATCCTTTTTGAACATATTGTAACCTCTCCGGGAAGTGAACCGGAGGCTGCGATCGACTCGCCTTCGCCGAAAACGCGCGTTTCCTTGCTCGTTGTTTCGTAACAAACGTGCACCCTGATTTGTGCTCGTTTTGCATTGTTGTGCACATAATTTGCATTCTCATGAGCATTTTGCACTGTTATGCACATTTCTTGATATTACTATGCCTCTGTGCTTGAGCATGCGTTGTCACGCACGTTCCCTTTCTTGCATTGCGATGCATTCACTCGCCGACACTGCGCGTGTCAAACTTTTGGAATCACAGGAATCCCATTGAATATATGTTGTTAGCATATTGTTCTTGTTGAATTTCTCTTTTTTGCAGGCACGATATTGTATGTACGGTTCATTTGAGGCTGGTGCGACCAGATGAATCGCGCAGGTATCGTATCTTCTCCATGTGAGACACGACGAGAATTGAATAATTCTCCGCATTCCCAACTGCATGAAATGGAGTTGTTGCTTTGCATTCTTGCTTAAAACTGTTGCATCTATTTGCGAATACTTGCTTCATTACAGCTTGCTGCATTTGCATGATCATTGAGTTACATCTGGCTCTGTGCATGTCGCTTTGCATTTTGCCCCCTTGCCTGCGGGCACGCCTGCGGGCACATCTCTGTTTATCTTGTATGATTGTCTAATTCTTCGGCCTTGTCAAAAATGGGTCGTCTCTGGGCTTTGACATTCACTCCCGTTATTCTTATGACTTCCGAGTTCTGTCAAAGAGGGGCAACTGTAGACACCCCATTTTTGACCGACCTTGAGACTCAGACGTCACCAGTTAAGCGTTTGGTGATGTTGCATATTGTGCTCGTTCAGAAGTCTCAGAGTCGCGGCCGTGAGCCCTGCCTCCGGACTTCCGAACCCTCTTTTGTACCTTGTCTCGGTTTGCGAGCCAGACTCGGTTTTCTCTGTTTCTTTTCCTGAGGGGAGGGAGAGGTCCCGTAGACTATCTCTCAGTGGCCGTGGGCTACATTTCGTGGCCGTAGGCCATTTTGCCCATTTCGGAGCCTGGTTCCCGGTTTTCGGAGCCGTCAGGCCGTGTGCCTCGGTTCGGGACCGTCTAACCATCTCCGATTCCTCCGATTTTTGGCATGCATCTCATTTACTCCATTTTGAGGGACACTGGGGCCTGAGAGACCCACTTCGTGCCCAAATGCCACTTTCGTTGCTTAACGGCCTATTTTCGGGACCCCGAACTGCGTATTTTGGTCCTCGAGCATTCGTTTTGCATCGATTTTCGTTCATTTTTGGCAGGTACCTCTGTTTTATCACCAGGAAGGTCACTGAAAGGTGGGAGGCCATCAATTGTCTCAGCAACCAGTTATATTCCTCCAGCGCCCTCCGACGCCCGTTTTTCTCACTTCCGAGCCAATGTTGACCACCCTAGGGCCATTTTCTTCAACCCCAAACCACATATTTGTGTTGTACACACATGAGAGGACCCTAAAAGTCTATGGCTGGCCAGTAATTGTTGTTGAACCTTTTGAACCCCTCCTAAAAGTGGCCTATTCTCTCTCCTGTTTTAGAGTTGCCAATTTTGAACCACAGGGTTGTGATGAGGGGACATGGGAGGACACCAATATCTGGTGGCCGGCCATTAATTCAATCTGACCCTTTTGACCCTTGGCCGGCCGGCCATAGGGGGTGGCCGGCCGGCCACCTGCAGCAAAAATACCTGGCCGGCCATGATCCCCTCAATGTGTACTTTACAGCTGTATTGCCTTTTTCCCCCAAAAATATCTCAATCCGGGGAAAAGTTTTGGAGGGAAACTTGACACCATTTCCCTCCACTTTTTCCTCCACTTTTCTCCCCCTTTCTTATCTATATAGCTAGCCTCCCAACTCAAGGAAAAGGGTTGGAAAATTGTTTGGAGCTCATACATACTCCATCTCTCTCATTTCCTCAAGTTTTGGTACCATTTCTTCATCACTACCAAGCACCACCACCACCACCACCACTCCACTTCCAGCACCTTGAGAGGATTTCCAGCAGCTAGGAAGCAACATTTCTCAAGCCAAAAGGAAGCTAAGCATTGGTCTCCAAGGGTAAGCCATCTTGCCCTCTTTTGTAGCACTTTCTTGCACCATTCTTCTAGCCTATTTGCTTACTGTTTTGGGCTCCGACCCTAACTGAAAGGGTCATTATTTTGAGCTATTCTACATGTTTGTTTAAGGGCTCAACCCTGTTTGAGAGCCCCATCTTACACTTGCTTCAATACCCTCTTGTATGCCATTATTTTGCATAGTATTTCTAGCATATTTGTGATCTGTTTTTGAGCATGATATAAACTGTGAGTTGGTCTATTTTGGGCCCCTCTACAACATTTTATAAGGGCTCAGCACTGTTGGGGGCCTCCATGTAGCACTTACCATTATACCCCTCTTTGGCCCCCATTTTTGCATGCTTTGTGAGCTTACCTTGCTTCTGTTTTTGGGCCATCATCAGAACTGAAAATGGCCATATTTTGACCTTCTTGGAATATCTTATTAAGGGTCTTTGGCTGTTTGGTGAATGCCTTGTATACCTCATGTTATAGCCTCTTGTTGGCCTATTTCTTGCATGGCATTTTTAGCATGTTTGTATATTGATTTGAAGCTTGTCATCTACTGTAAATGTTCATGTTTTTAGGCCCTCTTCAGTGTTGTAGAAGGGTCTTTTGCCATTTGGGCCTTGCATCTATCACTTGCTTCATTGCCTCCCTTGCGGAGCCATTTTTGTATGCCATTTTAGCCCTACTTGTGATTGCTGTTTGGCCATGTTTTGTACTGTAAAAATGTGAGTTTTGGGGCTGCCTTTCTTCTTCTTTTTCATGTCATGTTCAAATTATGCATGTATTGTATAGCTACAAGTCATTTCAGATGACTAATTTTGCATTTCGGGAGAGATTCCTTACGTCGGGTTTCATTTCGCCTCATTTCGGGGCTGTTTTCCCCCTCATTTTGCTACTGTTTTTTGCATATTTTCATGTCATATTCCGTGTCTTTGCCATGTCTCATTAGAGTGGCATTTCGGTGCCTGAGGGTCCGTTCTCGGTTTGCGTGCACGCGTGCACGCATTTCGAGGTGTCTTGTTTTTATCTGATGGCCTCCTACGTGAGTGTGGCTGAGGCTATCTCATGTTTGGTGTAAGCCCATTATTGCATTGCGTATGCCATTTCATCCGTAGCATTGTGTATGCCCGGTTATGTATTACCTCGTATAGCGTGTATGCCATTCCATAACATTGTGTATGTTAGGATTGTATCTTAGTTGCATTTCATGCATGTCATGCATATTGCATTGTGTTCGGGATAGGAGTTAGCCCAGGCACGGGAAACGAGGCGCGTTTCGTACTCCGAGTGACGGAACGTGTCTCAATTCCCAAGTCACCGACACTCCGGATTATCCGTGATGGAGTTAGGTTTTATTGTAGCATTCATATGCATTCATCCTATATTGAGTTGTGCAATTCGGCTCCTCGGCCATCACGCATCGATATGCGTGATTGGTGGCACGAGGATCGAGGCATGCATATATCTGTGAAATACATTGCTATGCCCCTTTCCTGCTCTCTGTTGCAGCATATCAAGAATCAGCGGTCTTCCGAAGCTTGGCGCGCTTTTTGAGAAACATTGCGAAACAGAGGCTATTTGGGGCATTCCAGTGGATTTCCGCGCAAGGCAGCCCAAACATACATCGTTCATCAGAAGCAAGGCAGTCCCTGGCTTGCATGCCAGTTTACAGTTTTCTTAGTTAATTTGTTAATTAATTAGGAATTTGTATTATTTGGACTGTAATATTTATTTGGACTGTACTATTATTTCATTTGGGACTGTATATTCTTTTGGACCCTCTGCGCGAGGGCAATATTGTCATAAGTGTGGGTGAGTGTGATGTATGTCTTCCAACCCCACGTCTTTCTTCCCTTTTATTTATCCGCTTATGATGGTTAGATTAGGGCATATTTCAATTAGCATACAGTATGACAGCATGTTTGCATCATTCATCTGTTTTGCACGCACCGGGCTCGGCGCATCATACAAACTGCATTTGTATTTTAATTCCAAGTTGAATACTTGATAGCTGTTGCATCTCATATGCCATGTTTAGAATAGCCGAGCCTGCTATAGTTTGCATTTTTGCATGTGTTGCATTAGGTATTTCAGTATACTTAGGATCATGCATGATTTCTAATGCAGTTTCTGTTTTGGCTTGGAGTACTCGGTAAGTTTTATGCTTTAGCATCCTTGCATGCGTGTGAGTGTTGCCATGAATAGCATGCTTACCATGAGGCTAATTGCTTATGTGATATAACTGCCTGAATGCCTGTGGGTGAAGGTTAGGTTACTTGAATTGGGACAATTCATCAAATGTGAGTCTTAAGCCCACTAGATAGTGGCAAAACCATGTTTTCTAAGCCCACCCGAGGGTGGCAAATTCACGTCTTAGCCTACCTGCGGGTAGCACCATCATACCATTTTCAAACAAACAAACATGAAATGTTTTGTTCCAATTCAGGCGACTCAGTCTATACTTGTATGCTATGCGCATCACATAGTAACCTAGGCTAATAACCGGAATAAGAACATACAATGTTTTCAAAATAAGATATCATGGTTAGTAAAGGCCGGTCTTTGACCGGGCGAGCAGGGGTGCTCACGAAGTGGCCTTCCCCAATCGTACCCAAGTTCCCGAGCCGAGGCAACTTTGGTGATGACGGACACGTGGCCTTTAGCACCGAGTCAGGGTTTCCTAAATTTCCCCATAAAAATATTTAGGTGGCGACTCTGTATCTGGCAAAGCAGTCCATGTTTGGCACTTCTTTCAAAAAATCTGTTTTCAAAACGATTTGCCGGATTTGGACTCTTTGGTTCAAGATTTAGAACCGTGACAATTTGAGTCCTTCGAACTGTAGTAGACCCAATATCGAACCAGACGGGGGGGGGACTTGCACTCCTCGCCCCGGGATGCGTTCGGGGACGTCTACAGATGCGTCAAGCTCAATGTATGTAATACAAGTGGCTGCAAGGCATGAGAGATGCTTAACAAAACATGATGCCTTAAACTAATCATCATAAGCAAGTAAATAAGAGGGAGAAAGACGTGGGGTTAGAAGACATACACATTATTACAAGTTTGCGCCCCGAATAAACTAACTAGCTAAGCTAATTACTACGAATTAACTAACCAATACAAAACGAATTAAACTATGCAAGCTTAATTATTACAACAACAAATTAAATAACTAGTCTAGAAATAATTAGAACACAAGACAAAATTAACTAGCTACAACTAATTAATTACAACAAATAACTAAGCTAAGTAATTAGATTAAACAACCCCGGGAAGCGAGAAGTGCTCATGCATGCGCACGGATTTCCACCCGAACAAGCCACTATTCTACTGCCAGGAAGCCTCTGTTGCACAGTTAGAACACTTGCATTGTTTTTCACCTCAAAACCAACCCTGTTCTGTTTCAAAAGGGCACTGCTCAATTTGACAAAAGTGGTTGGCAGGCCAGAAGTGGTGACCTACAGCCCACAAATGGTAGTTTGTCATCCAGAAATGGTGGCTTATCGGCTACAAAATCCTGGTTCCTCCTGCTACAACAGAGAGCAAACAGAGCACAACCAAGGTATTCTCAAGGGTTGTTTACACAACTTATCCCTCCTTATTATCAAACAGCTCAAAGGGGTGGTAAATTTGATTCGCAAACCATCAATTGATACAATTTCATTTCATGATGGCCTATGAACCAAAGTGTGCAAGTTCAATAAATGCAACAATAAAAGACTCTCAAAACTCCTCCCTATCATGGATTGATCAAGGAAAGTGGTCGACAATGACTCTTGAACCGTTTACATCACTAACAAGTATGAAACAATTCAAGACTCAAGGGTTCAATTAATGTCCAATTGAACGCTAACCAAGTTATTATCTTGCATCATTTTTAGTCATCATTTTATTACTCCATTTTAATTACCAACCATTCCTTAGTAAATTAAGTCCAAAGGTGAGCTTTAAATTCTCTAATGGAAAGAAGCATCAAACCAAGAGTTGTTTTAGGCATGAGAGAAGTGTCATGCCATTAGTAATGAACCCCCAAAGGGATTAAACCATTAAGCACAAGACCTCAATCCCATGCTTTAAACAAGCAACTAGTTTGAACCAGGTTTCAAAGCAAAGCAAAGCAAAAGCCAAGAAAGGAGGGAGGTTGCAGAAGTGATTAGGGGTGAAAACAAGTATGGAAAGCCATAAACAAATGCTATCAACTCAAATAGGTTGGTGGCTAAAGCCTAAACCACCAACCTAGGAGGACTATTACACTACAAGCATGCAATACAAAGCTCAAATGCAATGAACAACCAAAAACAGTCCTAAAATAGTGCTAAAACAGTCCTAAAACATGCTGGAATTAAAACAAAAATAGCTATAACAATAAGCTAAAACATGGAGCTATGTAAGCTAGTAAACAAAGCATAAGGAAGGGAGGCTACCCCCTCCATTTTTGGACCTCAAAACATATTTTTAGCCATTTAAAAAGCTCTAAAAATCAGTATTTAAAAGCTCAAAAAAAGATGACAACAAGGTGGGAAATACAAGGGTAAAGGCCTTGGAAGCTTGGTAGAATGAATGGTGAGCCACCCCTCCACCCTTATTGGCCTTAAACCACAAGTTTCAGCCCGAAATTTCAGAGTTTAGATAGTCCAAAAAAGCCCAAAAACAGTAGGCAAAATAGCAATTAAAGCAAAACAATAAGCTAAGACACCTCTTGAAGAGGAGAACACTTTTCAAGTGTTAAACCAACACTTACACACCCTTAAGAGCTCAAAGTAGGCTCAAAAGTACCTCAGCTCAAAGATCACAAGGTTTGGTTTAGAATGTATAGGCAAAGGCTTAAGAAATTTGCAACAGAGAGAAAATATTTTCCTACAAAATTTTCCAACCTTAAAGATGGAAGAGGAGGTCTCCTATATATATACAAACACCAAACTCCCTCAGAAATATCAATACATACACATGTAGGTAGGTGCAAGCATCAGTGGAAATAGTTGGCAAAAATATCTGCCAAAACACACTTGTGGCCGACAGGCCACTAATTCTGGGCGGCAGGCCACACAAATGGCCGGCAGCCAACAGTGGTGGTCGACAAATCCTAAGGTTTTTTCAGGCTTGAAGAACTATGGTTGTGGTCTAAAACAAGGCAAGAGGTGGAGGGTTTGAAGGCTCAAAGCTGTGGCATTCTGTTGAGGACTTCGAGCACTTGATAAGCATACACACATTCATCTTTGGGTATGCAAGTG
This sequence comes from Camellia granthamiana, assembly GCA_036172215.1. Lineage (NCBI taxonomy): Eukaryota > Viridiplantae > Streptophyta > Magnoliopsida > Ericales > Theaceae > Camellia > Camellia granthamiana. Next base: position 75,295 of record JAXFYN010000155.1, read on the forward strand.
GTGACATCCAAGTTGTAAAGGCGGTCAAAAATAGGGTGTCTACAGTTGCCCCTGTTTGACAGAACTCGAAGTCATGAAATGACATGAATAAATGTCAAAGCCCGAAGACTACCCATTTTGACAAGGCCATGAGACTTGGACAAACAATCAAAACATAAATTAAATGGTTGTGCTCGCAAGCTGCCTACATATCCCTTTGCAAAGAATCAAACCAATGTAGTTCTAGGGTAAGATGCAAAATGGTACACAATGTAACGAAATAATGCAAATGATATGAAGTGCAATGCAATAATATAATCAAACAACAAGCAGTGCTTACCACACAAACACCATAAAGAGATGGAGATGTAAATTGAACTACGTTTTATATAGAAAAGAAGTGGGCACAGCCAAACGACGCCTAACACGGGCTAAGTGCCTACATCCTCAATACTGGCCTCAGCGCAGCATGGATGCTTACACATAATAGAACCACGTTTTAACATGAAAGGGGTACGAGCACATGCAGAACTATGTTTTTCGTAGAAAGAAAAAAAAGTACAAGTAATTGGGTGGTATGATATAAGTGAGGAATGATCTGCTGGGGAAAGATAATGTTGAATGCAATAAAATAAAGTACAATGCAATGGATGCATTGGATGTAGTGAATAAAATGGATAGGGGGCACAGGCCAAACCACATGTTACCTAGAAAAGGTATGGACGCAAAACAAACCACGTCTAACATAGAAAAGGTGCAGACACCCTCAATATTGGCCTCAGCGCAGCGTGGGTACTTACACATGATAGAACCATGTTTTAATAAGGGAAAGGTATGATCACATGCCAAACTAAGCTTAACATGGAAAGGATGCAGGTAATAAAATGGATAATGCAGTAGATGCGATGGCAAATGTAGTATATGAATAGGGTGACATACTCCAACCACGCTGGAATCGTGAGGTGAAGAAGAACAAATCCCAAACACACTAAAATCGTGTGAGAGAGAGAACACCCAAACCACGTTGAAATCGTGGGAAGAGGTCCTAAGAAAACCGCTCAGGGTCGCGTTCCACGCGTCCTAAGAAAAATTCCAAACACGCTAAAATCGTGTGAGGAAAAGCGAACACTCTAACCACACTGAAATCATGAGAAGTGGTCCTGAGAAAAATTCCAAACACGCTAAAATCGTGTGAGGAAAGGAACACTCAAACCACGTGGAAAATTGTGAGAAGAGGTCCTAAGAAAACTGCTCAGGGTCGCGTTCCATGTGTCTTGAGAAAAATTCCAAACACGCTGAAATCGTATTAGGAAAATGGAACACTCTAACCACGCTAAAATCATGAGAAGAGGTCCTAAGAAAAATTCCAAACACACTGAAATTGTGTGAGGAAACAAACACTCAAACCACGCGGAAATCATGAGAAGAGGTCCTAAGAAAACTACTCAGGGTCGCGTTCTGAGAAAAATTTCAAACACGCTAAAATCGTGTGAGGAAAGGAACACTCAAACCACACGAAAATCGTGAGAAGAGGTCCTAAGATGATACGATAGATGCACAGAATATGATGAGTTTGTGCGATGGTTGCACATGATATGTGTGACAAGCAATGTAGTGGATAAGGCTGAGAAAATGCAACAAACAATCAAAGCGACGCTTTTGAAAGCACCTCATGGGGTGAGTGGCGATGAACTGTTCTACTCTGATGGGGATCTCCCTCTTGTGTTCTTCGAACTTACCTTCAACTCACAGTTCAAAGGCCCTCAAATGCCGACAAGGGGTAACCTCTGCATGTAGAAGCCACGGATGCCGCTTTTCTTCCTGATCATCTTCACAACTTTCCCTACTCTTCAACGGGGTGACAAACTAGTTTGGTTCAGTATCCAGGATTGAGGCGCATACACGCTACCTCAACCTATGGGGTTGCCATACAGATTTTAAGCCGAGGATACACCCTTGGGTATTTAAACCAGACTTTAGTCTCGAAAATTCCAAACCTTTGTGTTCTAGGCATCGCCATTCGAACTCTAGTTTTCACCGTCGCAGTTGGTCTCCTAGGAACTCATTGCATGCACAGCCAATATGCCTCTGGTAGGGGATAGTGTTCAGAGAGAGCACTTTGATCGCCATTCTAACTTGAAGCAGGCTTGAACTTGGGCTTGAGGATTAGGTATACTCATACTCTGGAGAAAAGACAAGGCCTGAGAAGGTGCCTCCGGAATGCAATCCCGGATATTGCTGAAGTTGAAACAAACTCAGATGCTCCAATTTTCCCTCTTTTCTTTTGCTTCGCAATCTGGAACCTATGTAGCTTCAAATAGGTCCTTGTTCTATTGCTCTCTCTTTTGATCGGGGTTGGAACCTGCAGTTTATGGAAGAAAGAATTCTGTTTTGCACATCATGTTGGGAATGGCACAGCACTCTGAGCACAAAACAATTTTTTTTTTTGAGATTGGAACTGAGAATGAGTTCTATCGGGTATTGAGCCTACGACTAACCACGGTACAAACTATGACTCAACAGAGGAAGAACAAAGTAAAAACAACAAAACACGTCTATTTACACTCAAAACGACTCAAAACAAGAATCGAGACAAACAAAAACACCAAACACAACACTTGGATGTTTACCACTAGTGGGAGACCTCTCAGTTCACGGGAAGTCCACTGCTTCTCTAGGTATTGTTTCCCACCCTTTCTTATTTATGTTTTTCACATCACTTTGGCACTCAATCTCTTTTTCTCTGAAAAGCCCTTTCCTCACTTTTCCTCTCAATGCACATCTATCTATTCTTTAATCTCTCTTATTTTTTATCCCTTCCCAAGTGTGGTTGATGAATAAGCTAGAAGTTGTGGACCTTATGAGGGGGGGTCGAATATTCTGCTCCATTTCTAGTTCATTCTTCGCACTTGGCTCGATACCTCATTACTTGGAGGAAGAGAGAACTTTTAGCCTCTGCTGTTAGCTTCAGCTGTGCCCTTTCTGGCAAGTTCGCTGACAACGGGGAAAAGACAGAAAACCTGACTCGACTATGCCCCTAGTTCATCATTTTGACCTTTTTTGTGTTTTTGCTTTTGATAAAACAATTTTGACCAACATAAGAGTTAGATTAACATGTTTATTCGACTTTCTGCTTTGAAATCATGTAAGTCAGGCTTTAAGCATTGAAAATTTTCCTCTTTTGGGTCCAAGAAATGGTCCAGTTTTGGAAAAATGGAATAATTTTCGAGAAAATTAGTCAGCTTTGCTAAAAATCCTCAAAAACTATTTGTACAAATGGCTACTACCCGACCAACGAGAAATTAACTCTTGAGATGCACAACCTCAGATCTGAACTTGATTTGACTTGCAGCTGAATCTTCTAACGGAATAGGACAACCAATTTTGAATGAAGATGAGCTAATTTGCACATGGATAAGATAGCCGAGTTTGAATAAGGATAAGCCAACCAACATGGATGAGACAAGCAAGTTAAAAATAGTTAGGGCCGAACTTCAAGATGAAGTTGCCTATGTATCCCAAAGATGGGTATCAGGCCGTATGTAGTTCCGAGGTTAAGGTGCACTCGGGTACTAACACTCTCCTTTCGCGCTCTAACTTTTGCCAAAGCCGCCCTTCCAGTTTTTCAACCTTGCGAGCTCTATTTTTCTTTTCGTTTTTTCTTTTCTTTTCTTCTTCTTTTTCTTTTTTTTTCTTTTTTTTTTTTTTTTGTTGTTTTCATTTTTTCATTTTTGTTCTTTTCTTTTTCTTTTTCTTTTCCTTGCTCTAACTTTTGTCTGGGTCGCCCTTCTAGGTTTTCGGCCCAACAAGCCTCTCAAGGATAGAAAAGTTTAACTTATCCATGTTGATCGATTGTAAGATCTCTAGGCCATCTGAATCCACGAGAATGGCTGTTGTTCTTAACTAAATAGTCTTGATGATGTAAGAGCCCATCCAATTGGGTCTGAATTTGCCTCTAGTGTTGTGGATAAGAACTCAATTGTCCTTCAGCAAAAAAATTTCTTCTCTCAAATTCTAGGATTTGGGTTTCTTGTCAATCTTCATTGGCTTAAGAAATGACCTAGTCTTGAATCTTTAAGCATATCTGACCTTTTTTGCCCCTAGTTCAAGGGTTGCTTCTCATCTAACTATGCAAGCTTCCTTTGATCACATATGACCTTCTTGCCCTTAGTTCAAGGGTTGCTTCTCATCTAACTATGCAAGCTTCCTTTGATCACATCTGACCTTCTTGCCCCTAGTTCAAGGGTTGCTTACAATCCGACCATGCAAACCCCATATTTTGGTTGACTGTTGAACATCTAAGTCAAGGTTTAAGGTTTGAAAGCAAAAGGGGTTGAGTCTTGAGGCCGAGAGTGATCCTATGTTGTACAATCTCAAGATCAATTCTAGGCATGTCTTCATGGGACCACGTAAAAATATTTTTGAAATCTTTTAATAAAGCGACTAGCCGCTCGTGCTCCTCTGAAGATAATGTAGAACCAATCTGAATCAAGTCAGGATCTTTTTCAGTACTCACATTAACAGACATGATCTCATTCATTAAGGGCTTAGTAGGCCTCTCTTCCTCTCAGTTGATCAAATTTTTACAAATTCTGAGCAATTCCTTCCTTTTTGTTTTCACCATAGTGTTAGAAAAGTTTTGAACAACTTTGGTCAATGAAATGATTTAAAGGCACAAAAAAGTAGGTGAAAATAATTGCCGTTTCATTCAGATCTTCTAGCACAACTGGCTTAATGATAGAAACAGACGCAAAAGAAAGAGTGCAAAAAGCAAACAAAACAAACAGGGAAATGATGTCCGAGTTAACACGCCCAAAATCACCTGATACTAACACAACAAGACTGACTCAATACAACACAACACGACTGACTCAATACCCAAGTCCGAAAGTACAATAAACAACATTTTCAAAGTGCTAAAACAGTGTGTGCCATCCACAATATCTAAAGTAAAATGAGCGCCATCAGCAGGTGGTTCATCCCCGATCACATAGTCACATTATCCCTCAAGTTCATTGATCCAGCATCGATAGACTTTGTAGGACCCAGTGGAGTGATGACCTTATTGTCAATCCGATCTTGAACTCCATGGCGATGACAGAAACAACCGTTAGTGTCATGGCCGGTTTGTTGATGGAAAGCGCAGTACTTTACAGCATTATACTTGGCTGGAAGGGGATTAAAAAGAGGCCGAGGGTCAAGGGGTTTGAGATGGCCTTGTCCTATGAGGATTTGGAGAGCTTTGGATAAGGTCATATAAAGGGGATTGAAGATGCGGTTACCAATCCTGACAGGATTGACGGAGGGCTTGGCAGGTGTTGCTTGGGTTTGGAGATCTCCGACAGGTGTAGGAGTGGAGTTGAAATGGGTATCTCTGGTACGACATCCCTTTTCATGACTTGTCCCTTGATTCAAAACGCTCCTAACCTGAGTGACAAAAGTGTCATCCACAGTTTTTCACAACAACTGTAAGCACTTGCTGCTTGTTCATCCCTTTGCCCTTCAAAGCCTCAATAGCCCACTGAAGATGTTCATAAGGATCAATAGTTGCTCCGGCCTTGTTCTCGCCACTTGTTTCAGCTTTGCCAAGAGATTAGGTGACTATATCGAAGCAAGACCCATTTGTTGTTGTCATGTGATCACCCAGATTTGAGATAGCTTGGGATTGGCCATTTCCAACTACAACCCGCCCCAAGATTGGGGAGCCTTTTGGCGTAAAATTTCTGGCATGTGATGTGGTCAATGAGGGAGCCAAGATCCCAAAGGCTAAATCTACCACAGTTCTCTGCAAACCTTCAATCATGCTCATTAGGTCAGAAGTAGTGGGTTCATGGGTTTGAGATGATTGAGGTTCAAGTGCATCCATCATACACAAGTCCATGCTTTCTGGAATGAACACCTTGGGCTTAGATAAATAGGCCGGGGTGATGTATATGCTGGGGTTGTAAGTGGATGGCAGTGTATAGATTCGATTGAGGTATGGAAGTAATGGGTTAGTGGTGGTATGAGGTCTTTTTGGTGAAGCTATAATCTCTTTGTCAATAAGATTCTGAATCTTATGACAGAGGCGGATGCAGCAGTTTGTATCATGGCCGTGTTATTGATGATAGACATAGTATTTAGCAGGGTCATGTCTTGGTGGAAGAGGATTTGGGAGGGGTAGGGCTTCTAGGAGCTCTAGGTACCCTTTTTCTAGCAGCTTCTTCAAGGCTTGAGAGAGATTCATGTAAAGAGGATGGAAATTTTGGGCTTGGGGCTGAGTTGAAGTGGTTGGTTTTTGGTTATTGATGGGAGCGGTGACAGTGTTTACTTCTGAGCATTTCACAACTATGCTACCACTAGTAGTAGCATTGGAACTGCGAACAACATTCTTCTTCAAAGGCTCATTATCTTCCACAATGATCCCTTGTCTGATGACATCCTCGATTTGAACTCCCATTTCATGAAGCTCTATAAAGGTAAATATAGGTAGAACAATCATCTTCTGCAGCAACTTGCCATGCAGATTCCGAACAATCATTCTTATCTGATCCTTTTTGGAAGGTCTAGTGGTCATCATCAAGGCTTTGGCCCTCCATCTTGTCACAACCTCAGAGAAACCCTCCTTCGGCTCTTGATGGGTTGCCTCGAGATCACAACTTGTGACCTCAATCTGTGTATTATAAGAGCACTAAGCAATGCAGGCTTCGGCCATCTCCTTCCAATTCTATTTGACGGAATCTTCTAACTTAGCATACCAAATGGCCACTATACCCGACATGGTGTGACCAAAGAGAGATAGCTTCTGTGTTCTAGTTAAGCCCATCGGCCGCAAGATATCACAAAACAATCGCAAGTGGACCATCGGATCCCTGGAGCCGTCAAAATGATCAATGTACGGCATCTTAAACCGATCCAGCAATGTAACTGCAGAATCAGTATATACATCCTCTATGTCCGGGATGGAGCTAGCCCCTTGTGCTCTCTTGAATAACTTTTCTAGCTTATTGACCTTGAGTACAGTTGGGTCAACCTCGAACTCGAACGGAACGTCGATCTTATAAACTGGGGTTTTGGAGGCTTGTGCTGGGATTGGCTTTGCTGGATTGCCCTGGTTCTCTTGAACATTGGCAATTTGAGCGGTGGCCTTGGGTGTTGGGATACCCGTGGTAGATACATAGGATGCAGAGGCCGCAGCCGGCTGTGGTTGCTGTTGTTGTAGCCTGGTTATAACCTCGGCCTGATGGGCCGTGACCCCAGCCTAACGGGCCACATCTTGTTGCAGTGTCTCGATTGTCTGTTGTAGATGGTGTATTAGTGCCTCCATACTGGCCGGGGGATACTGTGCCATTAGAATAGGTGACTGGTCTTGTGTTAGACTGGAAGTAGATGACTGTTCCTGAACCGGGCTGGACACAGATGAGCCAAGGAGTGACTACTATAGGAACTGGACTAGTGAATTCTGCCTAATCCTCATTTGCCTTGTAACCGACGGCAGTAAAGCAAACACTAGTTGCCCCTGAACTAGGTCCCCGACCTTACAAAGTCTATCGACACAAGTTCAGAGTACCCAGGAGATATTGGAGCCTTCTGAAGCTATGGTTCCAGGGCTACCTAGCAAAAGAGAAAACAAACAACATCTCAGCTCAATTTCACTAGAACAGATATGATCACAGCTGAGTGACTGTACTCCACACTGAATTTTGTCCCAAAATAGATACAAACTCTGTCACTGATATGAACATTCTTGTACAATCTCATTGTAAAGCACATACTAGGTAAAGAGAGCCAAAACACCCCTATGAGGAGATAGGGTTACCTTGTCCTAGTTTTCATCATGAACTAGGATTCACTATTTCAATCAAGCGGTTTCACGCAATCCTGCATTCGGGTGAGCATCATGTCCTAATTTGGAAGAGTCTCTATGGCTTCACTTTATACAGCTAGGCCAAATGGTCAAAAGGGGTATTTCAGCAAGACTACCTAATATACCTCTCACACCTAACACCGAGAAATGAAAGAAGGATCAAACGGTACAACGGTAGTCCAGATCCAAGGGTTGTGTTCCCATCATGGCAGAGCCCACAACCGGTTAGCTTTTTGGCAAGCTTTTTGGGCAAGCCTCCAGCAAACTGTCCAGGAATAGCAGATGGCAAACACAGTGACTTAGGCACACCAATGCAAATGCAATGCAAAGAATATATAAGGGTAGATAAAATTTCACATCATGAAGTTTAAGTCAAGTTCTCTAAAATCCCCAACAGAGTCGCCAGAAACTGTACCTCGATTTTTCGTGCCCCTTTCGGAAGACGAATAAGCCCTATAGTATCGGACCCTCGGCATCTCACAAGTGCAATGTGAAATAGATAAACACCAAAGAGTCCAAATCCAGCAAATCTTTTGAAAAATCGATTTTGAACCAAATTACAAAAAATAGACTGTTTTGCCAGATATAGAGTCATCACCTAAATATTTTGGAAAAATTTAGGAAACCCATGACTCGTGCCAAAGGCCATGTGTTCGTCATCACTAAGATTGTCTCGACTCGGGAACTTAGGTACGAGAGGAAAAGGTCATGAATTAAGTACCCCTGCTCGCCCGATCAAAGATTGGCCTCTACTAATTATGATGTGAATCTTATTTACATTATATGCTCTTGTTCCGATTTATTAGGCTAACTTACTATGTGATGCGCACACAAGTATAGACTAATTTGCAAAAATTAGAACACTTAACTCATGTTTGTTTCGAAAATTGTTTCGAATATGTACCACTTGAAAAAGTGATCGCATATGAACATTACTCAAATTATTCCAATTCAAGTAATTAGCTTTCATCCACAGGCATTCAAGCAATTTATCAATTAAGCACTTAGCCTCATGGTGAATATGCTTTGACATAGCAACACTAATATACAAATGCAATATACTAAAGCGAAAATGCTCACCTAGTACTCCAAGGCAAGTCAAAAGAAAAGAGTTAGAAAAATGCATGCTCTAACTAATATAACATGACTAATGCAACACATTGTAGACGCGCCCGTGGGGCTTCTCTCTACAGTTCGGACTCCCTTTTGTTGCGGTTCTAAATCTGAACCAAAGAGTCCAAATCCGGCAAATCGTTTGAGAAAACAGATTTTTTTGAAAGTAGTGCCAAACATGGACTGCTTTGCCAGATTACAGAGTCGCCACCTAAATATTTTAAAATGGGAAATTTAGGAAACCCTGACTCGGTGCCGAAGGCCACATGTCCGTCATCACCAAAGTGGTCTTGGCTCGGGAGCTTGGGTACGATCGGGGAAGGTCAGCTATGAGCACCCCCTTTCGCCCGGTCCGAAGACCGGCCTCTACTAACCGTGATGTCTGATTTTGAAAACATTACATGCTCTTATTCCAGTTATTAGCCTAGAATTACTATGTGATGCGCACAACACAAAAGTATAGACTAAATTGCCTAACTTGGAAATAAACATTGCATATCCATTTTGTCTCGAAAAGCGTGTTAAATTTTGCTACTCGCAAGTAGGCTAAAATACGGATTTCAATGAGTTGTTCCAACTCAGGCAATCCAACCTCCACCCACAGGCATTCAAACAGTTTATCACACATAAGCATTTAGCCGCATGGTAAGCATACTGTCATGTCAACATTCACACGCATACGATATGCTAAAGCATAAATACTTACATTGTACTCCGTGCCAAAACAAGAAACTAGTTAGCAAACATGCATGCCCTAGTTCACGTTAAATGGCTAATGCATCACACACAGAGATGTAATCTAGAGTAGGCTCGGCTAACCCTAAGCATGGCACATGAAATGCAACAACTATCACGTATTCAATTTGGAATTGAAAGTACGATGCAGTTTGTATGATGTACCGAGCCCGATGTATGTGACAAATGCATGAATGCACGCATGCATTGCATAAGGTATGCTAAAATAAACGTGCCCTAGTCTATTACCATAAGCAGGTAAATAAAAGGGAGAAAGAAGTGGGGATTGGAAGACATACACCCACTCACACACACTTATTACAAATTTGCCCTCGCTCGGAGGGACCGAAAAAATATACAGAATCGAATAACTAATTAACTACGCAAGCTAATTAAATATTACAAACCAACTAAATTAATTAAATAAAATAATTAATCTATTTAAACAGTAAATCGCCTCGGGAAGAGGGCTCAAATGCAGCGCGCGCTCGGAATTGGCTCGGAATCGCACTGTCATGCAAGTGTGCCTCTGTTTTCCCTGCTATCCTTCTCAGAAAATTTCCAAAGTCCCAGGAGTGCCTTCTTGGGCACTGGGGATCACCACCGGCTGCACAAAATAGCCACCGGCTGCAGGATGTGGCCACCGGCACTGAATTCATCCACCGGCTGCCAATTGACTGCCGGTCGGCACTAAATAATGCCGGTCGGCACAAAGTGCCTGCAAAACCTGCAACTCACAGCAGCAGAGGACAGCAAAGTGCATGGCAATGTGATTCAAAACATGTATGCATAAAACACATTCCCTATCATGTTATTGACTCAAGGGGGCATGTGCCTCGGTTCCCGGACCACCAATCGCGCATTTTCATGCATGATGGCCCTAAGGACCAAGAATGCAACTTTACTTTCAAACGCATGCAAAACACATAGGCACAAAAGGGTGCCAAACCTCTATCAAACTCACTTCAAGAGGCTTGGTATGCATGTCAATGTGGTACAATCCTAAGCATGTTATCTAGGATGCAAGATGGACAATGTGATACACTTACGCAAATATGCAAACAAACACACAAGCCAAGCATGCAAACCACATGAGGGATGGACTTATACATGATCTAGGCAACCCCAAAGGGACCCAAAATCAGTGGCCAAAATGCCTAGAAATGGAGACTAAACACACACACACATGCAAGTGCTATGGTCCAAATCCAAGGCATGATCATGGCAATTCTTGAACACATCTAAGAGGCACAAACATAGGCAACTAGCACGCATTGAAAGCTCTAAGATTCATGTCAAACATGATGCCAAATCATGCAACAAAGTATGCCAATAAAGCATGCAAATGGCCTAAAGCTTAAGGCAAGCCAATGAGGCGTTGAAGCACACCTAGTACGAACATACATGGCATGCACTAATCAACCTAAAACAGGTTTCTAGCATGTCAAAACAAAGCTAAATGGCTACTTAGATGGCATCTAAGAGTCATTAAATCGAAGGCATGCATTGAAGCCAAAACAAAGGGCATACAACACATGCTCCTAAAGCATTAACAAGGCCACTAAGGCAAGCATACAAGCATATTATGAGGTCTGAAATGGCATGCTAGGGGTTTCCAAACCACCAAAATAAAGCAAGCAAAGCATGCTACACTCTTATGCTCTTAAGGCTAACAAGCCAAATACAAAGGAGCTATAAGATATAAGTCATGATCGACCAAAACGACTATGGACAGAGCTAAACCATGGCAAAATAAGCATACGAGCTTCACAAACACAAGTCTAAAACATGCTAGAAATAGGGGCACACTTCCTAGACATGTTAAGGCAATAAGAGGCATTACAAGGCAACTACACTAAGCATGTATAGGAGACCAAAACCAACTTATGGACATGTTATATCATGGCAATATAAGCATGAAAAACAAGCCAAACATGATCAACACACACTCAAGCATGGTGCTCCTTTGGAAGCCAAAACTTGCCCTTTTCAAGGACATCAAGGAGAGGGGGTGACCCTCCCCTTTCTAGGACTTTATGGCACCATCTCTACCACTGAAATCCCTCAAGATTTCAGTGGTAGAGAGGCCCAAACACACAAGTCCCGGAGCTCTCACAAAATGGCCTAAAATGAGCCCTTTTCAAGGCCTAAATGAGGTCAAACTTCCTCAAACCACAAAACACTCTTAATAAACAATAAAGAGGGTTAAAAAACAGAGATTTTATGTGTTATAGACTAAGCACAAAAACTGTTTTAAACTAGGCAAAAATGGAATGCAAAAATGGGGTAAATAAAGCAAGTTTCTTACCCTTGATGATCTTCTTCACAAATGTTGAAGTTGTTGGTTCCTTGAGTTCCAAACCAGCCAAGAATCACCAAAATCAAGTCCTTAGAACCTCTGTCCCAAGAGAAAGGTGAAACACTAGGTGTTTATGTGCAATAGTAAAGCACAAACACCTAGTGCTTAAACAAGAGGGGATAAGAGAGATAGATTAGATACAAGATTTCTAACCTAAAACCAGACCTTCCTCTCTGTCTAAAATGGCTAAAGATTGTTAAGAACTTCAACCCTTGAGCCAAGAGAAGAGGCTTTCTCTTATAGGCAACAAAGCTTACAAGCTAAGTCACCAAACAATGCCATCCCTCCATACACGTGTATGGAGGGGAGAAAAAGGCTAAACAGCTGCCTAAAAATATCTAATAAAGCAGCTGAACAGTGCCCGGCCGGCAAAGAGTGCTATTTTGGCAAAATTAGTGCCGGTCGGCACAAAAGAGTGCCGGTCGGCACAATAAAGTGCCGATAGCAACACCAGCTAGCCGGTGGCCTTTAGCCACAGCCGGTGGTGTGTGGGAATGCCTCACAAAGCATCCCCTTCCCTTCCAAGGCAAGACACAAGTGTTTGGTGCAAAACCAGACACAAAACGGTCGAGTTCGGAGGTCCTGAGGCAAGGCGCGCGAGCCGAGAACTCCGGGAACGCCAAACGAACACAAGTATGGATAATCACCGAGTGTTCCAACGGTGACGTCCAAGTCTTGAGGACGGTCAAAAATGGGGTGTCTACAGTTGCCCCTCTTTGACAGAACTCGAAAGTCATAACAATGACGGGAGTGAATGTCAAAGCCCAGAGACGACCCATTTTTGACAAGGCCGAAGACTTGGACAATCATGCAAGACAAGTAAGATATGCGCCCGAAGGCAGGGGCAAAATGCAACTGAAAATGCAAGAGGCCGAGCATAACTTATGATCATGCAAAGAAAGCTATAATGAAGCACGCATGCAACAGTTATAAGCTAACATGCAACAGTCTACACTACAATGCAGGAAGGCTGTAAGAGAATTATGAAATTCTCAAAACGTCTCACTCGGGAGATACAATACCTGTGCGGCTCGCCTGGTTCCACCAGCGGTAAATGAACCGTACATACAATATCGTGCCTGAAAAGAAAGCAAACTTAACAGGTACAATATGATTAGCAACATGCATGACATATGCAATGCGACTGATGGATGCTATGCAATATATACAAAACTATGTATGAATGATGCAAATGAAAATGCAATACAATTGAAACTATATGCAAGGCAATTGAATCATGATTCATTCATGAGCGATTCGAAACCACACAAATGTCAAATAGATTGATGGAGGTAACAAGTCTGTCTACCATAGAAAAGGTGTCGAAGCCCTCAAGGCGCGAGCGCACGCAGAACTATGAGTAATGTAGACAGACACAAGAACAAGTATTGGGTTGAATGACATAAGTGGGGTGACGACCCGCTGGGGAAAGAATGATGATCCTAATGCCGGATGTAACAATTACACTACAATGTAATAAAAATGGATAAATGATACAATGGATATGACACGCGGGCCAAACCAAATCTCGCCTAGGAAGGGCATGTACACGTACAAGTCATGTCTAACATAGAAAAGGTGTCGAAGCCCTCAAGGCGCGAGCGCACGCAGAACTATGAGTGTATAGACGTGAAAAGTATGAGCACATACCAGACCAAACTCAACAAGGAAAGGCGCAAGCCATAGATGGAAGGTGATGCAACGGAATGCATGCAATGGAATGGATACAATGGATGTGGCACGCAAGCCAAACCAAATCTTGCCTAGGAAAGGCATGTACGCGTACAAGCCGCGTCTAACATAGAAAAGGTGTCGAAGCCATCACGGCGCGAGCGCACACAGAACTATGTTTTGACGTGAAAAGTATAGACACATACCAGACCAAGCTCGACAAGGAAAGGCGCAAGCCATGGATGGAAGGTGATGCAGTGAAATGCATGCAACCTATAATGCGCTATCTACAATGGAATGGATGGAATGCATGACAATGCAGATGATGCAATGACCATGATTGCCGTTTTCCCTATCTTACCAGCAGGGCGATATACTAGGTTGGTTCAGTATCCAGAATCGAGGCGTAAACACGCCGCCTCAACCTATGGGGCTTCCATACAGAGTTCAAGCCGAGGGTTCACCCCTTGGGTATTTAAACCAGACTTTAGTCTCGGAAATTCCGAACCTTTGCGTTCCAGGCATAAGCCGTTCAAACTCTAGTTTCCACCGTCCCCATCGGTCTTCTAGGAACTCACCGCAAGCATGGAAGTCGTTCGGGCACGACAAACACCAAAGGAATTGCACCTTCAGAGGATTTAAGGTCTCCTAGACCGGAATGCAAAATGTATGCATGACAATGCATGTTGTTTTTGTTTTTTTTTTTTTGAAAATGCAAATGATGCATGATTTTTTTGCTTTTTGGTTTTTGAAATGCAAATGATGCATGATATATGCGCTACCTACAATGATACATGACAATGCAATATTTACAATGCGATGCATGATAATGCGGATGGGGCACGCATGCCGATGTATCGAAGGTTTTGCACCCTCCAAGGATTTAAGGTCTCCTAGACCGCGCGTACTTTTGGTCCCGCCGGACTCTCGTTTCGGGGCAACGCAAGTGCGGTGCGCAAAATAGCGCGATGAAATGCACGCCAAATGCAATGAGGGGCGACTTATCACACCAAAGGTCTTGCACCTCCCGAGGATTTAAGATCTCCTAGACCACGCGTGTTTAGGGTCCCGCCGGACCGGCTTTGGGGTAATGCATGATGATGAGATGCGCGAAAGAGCGCGATGAAATGCATGCCAAATGCAATGAACGGTGTACGTCAATGTACCGAAGGTCTTGCACCCTCCAAGGATTTAAGGTCTCCTAGACCGTCGCGTGTTTTTGGTCCTGCCGGACCGCGCGTGTTTTTGGTCCCGCCGGACCGCGCGTGTTTTTGGTCCCGCCGGACCCGCTGGGGCAACTGTTAAAGAGCAGAATATGCATGACAACGCTTGCAATGAAATGCATGACAATGCAGTCAAACGGGTTTAAGGTCTCGCCAAACCCGGGGGACAACGATGAGATGCGCAAAACAACGCTATGGAATGCATGCCAAATGCAATGAAGGGTGCAAGATGGTGCGATGAAGCGCACGCTAGACGCAACGAGGTGCGTCTTAATGCACCGAAGGCCTTGCGCCTCCCGAGGATTTAAGGTCTCCTAGACCGCACGTGTTTAAGGTCTCGCCAGACCAAGCGGGGTAACTGCTATGCAACACTTAAGTGAATGTGATGCAAATGAGTAACGCACGCGGGTGCAAATGGGGCAGGCGAGACGTGCGTGTCTCAAAGATGGAAAATGGAGTGTAATGAGGGTGCGCCAAACGGCGCGATGCACGAAATAGCGCGAATGAAATGCATGCGAAATGCAACGAGGTGCATCTTAATGCACCGAAGGTCTTGCACCTCCCGAGGATTTAAGGTCTCCTAGACGGTGCGTGTTTAAGGTCTCGCCGGACCTTGCGTGTTTTCGGTCCCGCCGGACCCGTGCGTGGGGAAACTGTGCGAATGTGACACACGCGCCACAAGGGATGCAAAACGAGGCACGCGTACCTCATCGGATGGAAGATGATGCAAGCCGCAAGGGACGTGCAAGATGGCGCGTTACAATGCGCCGGACAATGTGATGGATGCATGCGACGCACACGGGGCAACTTTTGAATCTTGTAAAAGACAAAAAGGATACAAAAGGATACAATCTTCGCTTGAATTTGAGTGCTACTCACAGTAGACAGAGTCCGAAGTCGAAACGGAGGCCGGTTGAGCATCGGAGATGCACTTTCTTGCATTTTATTGATCTTTGGAGACCCAAAACCCCTCATCTTGCCTAAAAACATCCTTGGGAGCACCACCGGCTGGGTGGGGTGGTCACCGGCTGCCACCGGCTGCATAAAATCATCCACCGGCACAAAATAGTGCCGACCGGCAGAAAATGCCTGATCGGGGGCAGAACTGCCATTTCGCCATGGGTGTTTTAAAATAGGGCTTGAAACCCTATTCTAGTCATTTTCCTCCGCCGAAATCTCTCTCTCTACCTCTCTAGAGTGTTTTCCTTTTGATTTTTCATCGATTTCTTCGCGTTTTATACCCATTTTCTCGTCGGATTCGCGATATTCTTCGCGTTTCGGACATTTTCAACCGAACAAATCTTCGTTTCGGTGCACTTTTTGCTAGTTCCGCTTTTTCGGGACTTGTTCCCCTTGATATTCTCTACATTTCCGTGTATTCTCATCTTCCGGCCTTCCCGGCCATTTCCGACCCTCTCGGGGTTGACTTTTTCGGTTGACTTTTCGTACTCCGACCCGGTTTTCGTCTTCCGGTCATTTTCTCGCCACCACCACTATGGCAGACGATGTTCCTCCTGTTGGGACTCCCCCGGATCACGAGATGGATCCCGGGGTCGAGCTCCTCCCGCTGAGCGAGCGACCATTCGATCCGGTGACTTACCAGCCGGCTATTCACGTATTTCCGCCAGATGGACTCCGCCACTTCCGCGGTTTTGATAGGGCGTTGGACCCGGAGCTTCTGCTGCGCGAGCCAGCCTCTCACTTGTCTTTTGGCGCCGCCGAGGTAACATTCTCGTCTTTTATTTTCTACAATGTAGGATTTCCTGTCAACTGCCGTAGCTAACTGAACCCATTAACTGCTTAGTTCTGATGTACTGTACTGTAGTTGACTGTAGACAAACTCATAACCGACATCTGTTTAGGACCGACGCACACGCACACACACCGCACTAGTCTGAATCACCCAAACACACGGCACACATTGCATTGTCAATTCGCCGACACCCGGTACTTATTTGAATCTGAACACTCGCACGCATGCTAGGTTTGCACAAAACTACACCAGCATGCGAACACATCACACGTCGTAGTTCACTAAAACATACCGAGACCTGGCTTCTATTTGAACTTTGAAAAACGCGCACACATGCTGTTTACACTGATCCTCATAGGAGCACTGACATATCACAGGCCGTAGCCCACCCACTGGTACGCTGAAACCCGATATCTGCTTGATCCTGAAAAATGTGCACACATGCACCAAGTTTATACTGGAGCATCTAAAACACACTGACGCATCACGCACTTGTAGTTTACTGTAAGCACACCGGTACCCGGTCTCTGTTTGAAAATGTTTTTTTTTTTTTTTTTAAAAAAAAAAAATCTGTACGCATACTAGATTTGTACCGACTGCATATCTTCATATGGCTTTGCAATTTCTTGACTACAGGGAGATTCTCATACTCTCCGCGGGTATGGGAACGTCACCGCTCGCGATTGGTACACCGAGCTGCCTGACGCCGTTAGCCGCATTGTAGATCGGGCCGGCTTTGGGACCTTCTGCAGGGGACTCTCCAGGCTCTCTGCTTGCAGACCTCTTCTTGCCGCCCTGGCAGAGAGGTGGTGGGACACCACCGATTCATTTCACTTATCAGCGACTGGGGACATGACGATGACCCCTTACGACTTCTCGATGCTTACCAGCATCGGGGTGGGGGGTGATCCGATCCCCTTCGATACAGACATGGACGAGTGGACCGCCGCTCAGGTCTACCTGCTTGGCGAGGCGCCACCACTTGCTCGTCCAGGGTTCGTCCGCTACTCCTGGTTCGAGGTGCAGTTTAGGGTGCAGCCTGCGTTGGAGGCGGCGGCTCCGATGACCGAGACGGCCGTAGAGTAGTACGCCCGCGGCTTCTTGATGTTTCTGCTAGGGACCACCCTCTTCGCCGACCGGGCGAACACCGTGCCTCTCTGTCTCCTCAGCGCACTGGTGGACGTCCGACGGATTGTGCAGTACGACTGGGGTGGCGCGGGTCTGGCCACCCTTTATGGCTACATGAGCTCCGTTTCTCGTGGCAGTGGACAGCTGCTAGGAGGCTACTGGCGAGCCTGGGAGGTACGTCTTCTCCTCCGCTTTACATTTCTGCTCTTATACTTTCTGTATTCTGCACACTGCACACACTGTAGTCTGTATATTGTACACACGGCACACACATACTCTGGTTTACACTGACTGTATACTGTACACACGGCACACACACACTCTGCTTTACACTGACTGTATACTGTACACACGGCACACACACACTCTGCTTTACACTGCACAACACACGGCTCCGTTATTTCTGCTTTATTCTGCATCCTACTTGATCTGATAGTCATACTGACGTCTGTTTTGCAGCTGTGGGTGTACGCCTACTTCCCCAGACTAGAGCCAGTACCGGAGGCGGAGACTCCTCTGGTCGTCCCCTTCTCTCGCCGTTACGACGGGCGATGCGTCCGGAGGCCCCGGGACACTTTTAGCTTCTTCCGCCGTTTTTTCGACACCATCACCCCTACCGAGGTATGTTTTACTTACAGTCCGTTTAAGCTTCGCTTTCAAGCGTACATTTCTATATCAGTAGATAATCAACTGTATTTCATTTCAGGTCACCTGGCAGCCGTGGGCTCCACTACCAGCGGTGGTACGAGATCGGTATGCCGGCGCGATCGAGACCTCGCGCTACCGGATTTTGCTGGAGGGCCCGGTCTGTCGGGCTTGGTACCTGGGGGAGCGTTTTCTGCGCCAGACCCTCGGGTTGCCAGAGCAGATAGTCCCGGTTCACCCTCCCGAGCACATGAGGGACACCGAGAGGTTTTCTCTGCAGCAGATGGAGGACTACACCCTTGGCTGGGACGGGGATAGCTACAGGGGCGAGGGCGACTACTCAGAGTACGTCCGGACCTTCTTGATGCGGCCTTTGAGCAGGGGCTCCCGAGCTGATCCAGCGAGACCTGCGGCGCCCGCGGCCCGGGCAGAGGCGGGAGCAGGGATGGGGTCGTCACAGAGGGCTCGAGCTCGCGGCAGGAGGGGAGTGCAGAGGGGACGAGGTACGGGCTGGCCTGCTCTGCCTACCATGCTGACATATAGGGGGCAGAGTGGGGAGACCTACCAGATCCCTTTTGCTCCTCCCCCGGCTGGTCATGAGTTGGCTGGTATTCCTGACTTGCCTCCGGTATGTACTGCTTTATTTCTGCATCTTGCATTGTTATTTCATTTTAGTTCATTCAGATATCCCACAGAATACTGATGTATTTAATACTTCTGCAGGCTTCCTCCGAGTATACCCGTCAGTCTGTGGAGCTGAATGCCTCCCTGATGGGGATGCTGCAGCGGACTCTCGACGCTTTTGGCCGTCTACGGCCTGCCGGTATATTCTACTGACCACAGTCTCAAATCATACTCTGTTTCGCACCATCTGCTATACTGCACAAAAATCTGATAAACTGCTTACGGCTTTCATACACTGTGCTTATATACTACATCCGGCACTGATTCACTGTTTACAGCATTCACACCCTGTACTCATACACTGCATTCTGTACTGATAAACTGCTCACGGCATTCACACACTGTACTCATACACTGCATTCTGTACTGATAAACTGCTCACAGCATTCACACACTGTACTCATACACTGCATTCTATACTGATAAACTGCTCACGGCATTCACACACTGTACTCATACACTGCAGTCTGTACTGATAAACTGCTCACAGCATTCACACACTGTACTCATACACTGCATTCTATACTGATAAACTGCTCACGGCATTCACACACTGTACTCATACACTGCATTCTATACTGATAAACTGCTCACAGCTTTCTGATGTGTTTGTTCTTCGTATTTTCAGCCTCCCTTCCCGATCCCTCCAGTGGGTGGCGCTGCTCCAGTTGGGCCTCCCCTCTCTACCCGGGATGGCAGGGTATTCCCTCGTACTAGAGGGGGACGTGGTCACGTGGGGAGCAGCTCACGAGCTCCAGTTCCGGGAGATGATGAGTCGGAGGCGGGGACTGAGTCATTTGCGGAGGAGGCCGGGGACAGCTCGGGCTCGGGCTCCGATAGTGACGGCTCCGACGATGCTTTTGCGCTTTTGCCTAGGAAGAGGGCGAGGACTGATCCTCAGGCATGAGGCCTGCTGCTGATGATGATGATTTTGCTACTTCTTTTCTTTATTTGTTTTCTTGTACTTTCCTCTTTTTGGTAGATAGAGTACTATGTACTGCCGCAGGCAGGTTTTTGCTTTTCTCAAACTATGTATTCGAAAAAAGATGACATGAAATGAAACAAACTTTTTTGTCTGAAAAAGTGTCACATTTGTATACATTTGCATACTTCATACTTCGCACTGCATTGCATCATATTACACCTCAAATGTAAATGATATTGATCTGTTGTCTGACAATCGAACACTTGCACTGTAATAATCAAATAATCGACCAACTAAACAGCAAAACAGCACATACGAACCACTGCTCAATCCGAACATACAGCCCGTGCTCTGCTGAGGACTAATCTGTTGGGGATTGATATGCATTTAGCCCATAACTCAATATTCGGTTCAATATTCAATTCATTCTGCACACAGCAAACTCTTAACAGATAGCCCCAATCTGATGAGACAGATCACAAAGCTGACACGGTTGCGGTTGAAACACACTCGGATGTCCCAAATTTTCCCTTTCCTTCTCTTGCTTTGCACGGATGTAGAGAATGGCACAACATTCAGAGCACAAATGATTTTGAGAAAGAGTTTCACGACCAGGGTATCGAGCCTACCACAGGACACGGCGAGACAGACTCAAACAAAGAAACAAAGGCACACGACCTGACACAACGAGACACGCTCGGAAAAGACTCGAAGCCAAAAGCAAGACCGACAAATCAAAAGACACGACACGGACGTGTTTGAAAACAAAAGATCTTGAGGAGCCAATCCTTCCGGGCAGGTTCCCCACCCTCTCTGATTTGTGTGATCCTCACGCCACTCGGCCCTCGAGCTCGGTTTTTCTCTCAAAACCCTCTCGCTCACTTTTCTCTCGACTTACACCTCTCTATTCTTTAATCTCTCATTTTTCATCCCTCCCCAGGGTGATTGATGGATGAATGGGAAGCGGCGGATTCATGCCGAATACAGCTAGCTCATGGCTATTTCTTCTGATAGATAGGGCGCCTTCCTGGCAAGCGCGTTGATGACAAGGGAGAAACAGAACACCTGACTCAAACTGTGCCCCTGGTTCATTACTTTGACCATTTTTTGTTTTCTTTCTAAAACAGTTTCGATCAAAACGAACATCAGATTAGCGCGCTTGTTCGATTTTTGATTTGAGATCATGCAAGTCAGGCTGTGAACACTGAAAATTTTCCTTTTTGGGTCCAAACATGGCCCAATTGAAAACGAAATAGTTTTTCCGAAAACAGTCAACCTCAGCAAAAATTTTCAAAAACTATTTTTGCAAACAGTCAGTGCTGGACAAGCACGGAACTTACCCTCGAGATGCGCAAACTCGGATCGGAGGCAATGGAGAATTGCCCCTTGCTTAAAGGAGGGGCAAGGCAACGGAAAGTTGCCCCTAGTTTGGGCGACAACTTAGGGCAACATGTGGCAATACATGGCAACGGAAAGTTGCCCCTTGTTTAGATGATGCCGCAGCATGCTATAAACCAATCCTCGTTGATGACGATCAGTCCCTCGGACGCGGAGGAGTTGAAGACGGTCTGAATCAATATGTGGACACAGTCACCTGGAAGGTGTTGGTGGCTGGACTTCAAGATGAAGTTGCCTACGTATCCCAGATTGTTACAATCGAAATATCAGATTCGGAGGAGGCATAAATGATCAAAACCATGACATGGACTGAGACGCTATGGAAGCGTTGGGGGCTGGACTTCAGGATGAAGTTGCCTACGTATCCCAGACATGGGAATCAAGCCTTACGTAGTTCCGGTTAAGGTACACTCGGGTATTTTAACCTTCACTATTTTTAGGCTCTCACTTTTGCCAAGGCGCCCAATGCGGGTTTTCGACCTTGCGAGCTTTGTTCTTCTTTCTTTTCAAAAAATTTTTTTATTTTTTCATTTCTTCTTTTTCTTTTTTTTGCTATTCTTTTGCATTTTTCTTTTCTTTTCCTTGTATTTTTTGTCTTTTTTTTTGTATTTTGCTTTTTTTTCTTTTTTGCTTTATTTGCTTTGTATTTTTCTCTTGCTCTAACTTTTGCCTGGGTCGCCCTTCCGGGTTTTCGGCCCAGCGAGCCTCTCAAAGGGTAAAAGTGTAACAAGTCCATGCCAAATGGTTTTGAGATTGAAGCCCTCTGTATCCAGGAGAGTGGCTGTTGTATTGATTTGTAGAAAAATCCACCTTTGGCTCTTCGAGCACATCGGACATTTTTGCCCCTAGTTTGAGAGGTGCCTCTGATTTAGTTTCGCAAGCTTCTTCTGATGAGGTCTGATCTTCTTGATCTGACTTTGGTGCCTCTTGCTCGAGGGCTGCTTCAAACGGGGCCCCACAGGCATTTGACTGCTTGAATATCCTGAACGGATTCCAGGTTCGGAACAGATAGATTGAACCTTGAGGCTGAGAGCGATCCTAGGCTGCACAATCTCAAGAGCGATTCCACACAGGTATTCACAGGACTGCGCAAAATATTTTGTTTTTGAAAGTTTTTAAAGAAAACGACACATCGCTCGCGCTGAAGATAGTGTGGAACCAGTCTGGATCAAGCCAGGGTCCTTCTCAGTACTCACACTAACAAGCATGATTTCATTCATTAAAAGCTTAGCACGCCTCTTTTCCTCTCAGTTGATCAAAGTTTTACAAATCCCGAGGAATTCATTCCTCTTTGTTTTCACCGCAATGTTCGAAAGGTTTTGAAAAACTCAGGTCATTACAATGACTTCAAGGCACAAGAGAGTAGGTAGAAGGTACTATCGTTCCTCTCACAAAGCAAGCATAAAAACAGAGTAACCGCAGCTGTTTCATTCCAAAACCCTGATTGCAACCGGCTCCTTAACTGAGACAGACTCAAAAGGAAAAACAACTAAGTACAAAACAGAACGGTGTTTGAGGCAACAACCCCGAAATCACCTGGTATTCTATACAAGAGGGATTGACTCATTACAATTAGACAGACCCTTAAGCAAAAGGACTGTCTCCGAACAATGAGACAGGCTCAAGACAACACAAAAAACTGACCCGATACTCAAGTCGGAATTTACAAAACTAGTATTGGTCGATGCTCAAAAATGCGTGCCAAATGCTGCATCCAAAAAATGTTCCTAATACTGCCCGCAGGCGGTTCACCTTCTGATCACATACTTGCGGTATCTGTGTCCTCAATATCTGTGTCCTCATATTCCAAGAACTCTGTAGTGGCTGATTTGGCCGAGGTAGGCGGGAGGATAACCTTGTTATCGATCAAATCCTGCACCTCATGACGGAGGCGGAAGCAATTGTCGGTACTGTGACCGGTCTGCTGATGGTACGCACAGTACTGAGTGGCATCATGGCCTGCTGGAAGGGGTTTGGGGAGCGGCCTAGGATCGAGGGGTGTAAGATGCCCCTTTTTGGCCAAGATCAGAAGTGCCCTAGACAAAGGCATGTAGAGAGGATGGAAGGCTCTGCGCCCCCGGGGCAGGTATTTTGGGGCCTGAGCACTCTTGCTAGATGAACTAGCGAACGGGTCAGCGGGTGCGGCTTTGAGTTTCTGACCCTTCCCTGGTGCAGGATTGGGAATGGGAGAAGCTACCCTGGCATGACGGGGCCTGTCCCGATTTTCTGATTGACTGGAACTGCCCTCAGGCGGAGTAGGGAAAGCATCCTCCACAGCTTTTGTCGTAACTGCGGATATCTGTTGCTTGTTCATTCCCCCGGCTTTCAAAGCCTCTACTGTCCACAGCAGTTGTTCGATGGGATCGGCATCTGCCTTCACTTTGTCTTTACCTCTGGCCTCAGCCGGGTTGAGGGTTTGGGTGGATATCGGTGCATCACTGTTGTATGTGGAGGCCATCTCCGGCTGATTAAGCTCAATCACAATCCGCCCCAGTAGCGGGGGTTCTTGGGGTTCGAAATTTCCGGCATACGGTGCAACCGGTGGCAAGGCTGACATTCCGTAAGCGAGATCCGCCACGGACCTCTGAAGATCACCTATCATCCCCATTAACTCGAATGTAGTGGGCTCGCGAGCCTGATAGAACTGGGGGGGCCCAGATTGGGTGTGCAGCGGGCGACCTGGGCGGATGCGGCATATCAACAGTAGCATCATTCTGTGGGATGGTTTCCTGACTCAACGCGGCCGTCATGACCACAATCTCTTCAGAGTTCTGCATCATGTTCAGTCCTGCCTCAGCAAAGGGGGAGACGCTAACTGTTTTGGGTCAACTCACTGAATCTCTGAACTGAAACGGAAAGCAAGCAGTATTTCAGCCCCAAACAGATCAAACACGGGTGTAGCCGGACAACTGCGCTCTACTACTGAACACTATTCCCCGGAGTCATTATCAAAACTGAACTGATACCCGCGGACACGGCTAATTCTCAACAACACTGATACTGGTGCCCTCGGGCCGGGTACCCAAACTCGCAAACCGATATGTACGTTCCCTGCAGAGTTACACTCTAAAGCACATAGCAGATAGATGAGAACCAAAACACCCCTATACTGGGGTAGGGTTTCCTGTCCTATTTTGTCAGGAGCTAGGGTTTCACTACGCACACAGCGGTTTCAGACAACTTAGCATCGGGTAAGCAACCTGTCCTAGTTTGGAATGGTCACTATGGATTCCGAATATGCACTAGGTCGAATGGTCAAGAGAGGGTGCCCCGGTAAAAACCGGGGTTTGTGTTCCCATACTGGCAGAGCCCGCAACCGGTCAGCCTTATGGACATGCCTTGACAAGACAAGCCTCCAGCAAACCGCTCAGGAATAGCAGATGGCCAACACGGTGTCCTAGGCGCACCAATGCACATGCAATGCAAAGAGACACATAAATGAAATCAAAACAGGATATCACGAGTTCGAGTCAAGCTCTCTAAACTCCCCAACGGAGTCGCCAGAAACTGTAGACGCGCCCGTGGGGCTTCACTCTACAGTTCGGACTCCCTTTTGTTGCGGTTCTAAATCTGAACCAAAGAGTCCAAATCCGGCAAATCGTTTGAGAAAACAGATTTTTTTGAAAGTAGTGCCAAACATGGACTGCTTTGCCAGATTACAGAGTCGCCACCTAAATATTTTAAAATGGGAAATTTAGGAAACCCTGACTCGGTGCCGAAGGCCACATGTCCGTCATCACCAAAGTGGTCTTGGCTCGGGAGCTTGGGTACGATCGGGGAAGGTCAGCTATGAGCACCCCCTTTCGCCCGGTCCGAAGATCGGCCTCTACTAACCGTGATGTCCGATTTTGAAAACATTACATGCTCTTATTCCAGTTATTAGCCTAGAATTACTATGTGATGCGCACAACACAAAAGTATAGACTAAATTGCCTAACTTGGAAATAAACATTGCATATCCATTTTGTCTCGAAAAGCGTGTTAAATTTTGCTACTCGCAAGTAGGCTAAAATACGGATTTCAATGAGTTGTTCCAACTCAGGCAATCCAACCTCCACCCACAGGCATTCAAACAGTTTATCACACATAAGCATTTAGCCGCATGGTAAGCATACTGTCATGTCAACATTCACACGCATACGATATGCTAAAGCATAAATACTTACATTGTACTCCGTGCCAAAACAAGAAACTAGTTAGCAAACATGCATGCCCTAGTTCACGTTAAATGGCTAATGCATCACACACAGAGATGTAATCTAGAGTAGGCTCGGCTAACCCTAAGCATGGCACATGAAATGCAACAACTATCACGTATTCAATTTGGAATTGAAAGTACGATGCAGTTTGTATGATGTACCGAGCCCGATGTATGTGACAAATGCATGAATGCACGCATGCATTGCATAAGGTATGCTAAAATAAACGTGCCCTAGTCTATTACCATAAGCAGGTAAATAAAAGGGAGAAAGAAGTGGGGATTGGAAGACATACACCCACTCACACACACTTATTACAAATTTGCCCTCGCTCGGAGGGACCGAAAAAATATACAGAATCGAATAACTAATTAACTACGCAAGCTAATTAAATATTACAAACCAACTAAATTAATTAAATAAAATAATTAATCTATTTAAACAGTAAATCGCCTCGGGAAGAGGGCTCAAATGCAGCGCGCGCTCGGAATTGGCTCGGAATCGCACTGTCATGCAAGTGTGCCTCTGTTTTCCCTGCTATCCTTCTCAGAAAATTTCCAAAGTCCCAGGAGTGCCTTCTTGGGCACTGGGGATCACCACCGGCTGCACAAAATAGCCACCGGCTGCAGGATGTGGCCACCGGCACTGAATTCATCCACCGGCTGCCAATTGACTGCCGGTCGGCACTAAATAATGCCGGTCGGCACAAAGTGCCTGCAAAACCTGCAACTCACAGCAGCAGAGGACAGCAAAGTGCATGGCAATGTGATTCAAAACATGTATGCATAAAACACATTCCCTATCATGTTATTGACTCAAGGGGGCATGTGCCTCGGTTCCCGGACCACCAATCGCGCATTTTCATGCATGATGGCCCTAAGGACCAAGAATGCAACTTTACTTTCAAACGCATGCAAAACACATAGGCACAAAAGGGTGCCAAACCTCTATCAAACTCACTTCAAGAGGCTTGGTATGCATGTCAATGTGGTACAATCCTAAGCATGTTATCTAGGATGCAAGATGGACAATGTGATACACTTACGCAAATATGCAAACAAACACACAAGCCAAGCATGCAAACCACATGAGGGATGGACTTATACATGATCTAGGCAACCCCAAAGGGACCCAAAATCAGTGGCCAAAATGCCTAGAAATGGAG
Source organism: Camellia granthamiana (assembly GCA_036172215.1). Lineage (NCBI taxonomy): Eukaryota > Viridiplantae > Streptophyta > Magnoliopsida > Ericales > Theaceae > Camellia > Camellia granthamiana. The sequence goes on from JAXFYN010000155.1 coordinate 102,118, forward strand.
ACTAAACACACACACACATGCAAGTGCTATGGTCCAAATCCAAGGCATGATCATGGCAATTCTTGAACACATCTAAGAGGCACAAACATAGGCAACTAGCACGCATTGAAAGCTCTAAGATTCATGTCAAACATGATGCCAAATCATGCAACAAAGTATGCCAATAAAGCATGCAAATGGCCTAAAGCTTAAGGCAAGCCAATGAGGCGTTGAAGCACACCTAGTACGAACATACATGGCATGCACTAATCAACCTAAAACAGGTTTCTAGCATGTCAAAACAAAGCTAAATGGCTACTTAGATGGCATCTAAGAGTCATTAAATCGAAGGCATGCATTGAAGCCAAAACAAAGGGCATACAACACATGCTCCTAAAGCATTAACAAGGCCACTAAGGCAAGCATACAAGCATATTATGAGGTCTGAAATGGCATGCTAGGGGTTTCCAAACCACCAAAATAAAGCAAGCAAAGCATGCTACACTCTTATGCTCTTAAGGCTAACAAGCCAAATACAAAGGAGCTATAAGATATAAGTCATGATCGACCAAAACGACTATGGACAGAGCTAAACCATGGCAAAATAAGCATACGAGCTTCACAAACACAAGTCTAAAACATGCTAGAAATAGGGGCACACTTCCTAGACATGTTAAGGCAATAAGAGGCATTACAAGGCAACTACACTAAGCATGTATAGGAGACCAAAACCAACTTATGGACATGTTATATCATGGCAATATAAGCATGAAAAACAAGCCAAACATGATCAACACACACTCAAGCATGGTGCTCCTTTGGAAGCCAAAACTTGCCCTTTTCAAGGACATCAAGGAGAGGGGGTGACCCTCCCCTTTCTAGGACTTTATGGCACCATCTCTACCACTGAAATCCCTCAAGATTTCAGTGGTAGAGAGGCCCAAACACACAAGTCCCGGAGCTCTCACAAAATGGCCTAAAATGAGCCCTTTTCAAGGCCTAAATGAGGTCAAACTTCCTCAAACCACAAAACACTCTTAATAAACAATAAAGAGGGTTAAAAAACAGAGCTTTTATGTGTTATAGACTAAGCACAAAAACTGTTTTAAACTAGGCAAAAATGGAATGCAAAAATGGGGTAAATAAAGCAAGTTTCTTACCCTTGATGATCTTCTTCACAAATGTTGAAGTTGTTGGTTCCTTGAGTTCCAAACCAGCCAAGAATCACCAAAATCAAGTCCTTAGAACCTCTGTCCCAAGAGAAAGGTGAAACACTAGGTGTTTATGTGCAATAGTAAAGCACAAACACCTAGTGCTTAAACAAGAGGGAATAAGAGAGATAGATTAGATACAAGATTTCTAACCTAAAACCAGACCTTCCTCTCTGTCTAAAATGGCTAAAGATTGTTAAGAACTTCAACCCTTGAGCCAAGAGAAGAGGCTTTCTCTTATAGGCAACAAAGCTTACAAGCTAAGTCACCAAACAATGCCATCCCTCCATACACGTGTATGGAGGGGAGAAAAAGGCTAAACAGCTGCCTAAAAATATCTAATAAAGCAGCTGAACAGTGCCCGGCCGGCAAAGAGTGCTATTTTGGCAAAATTAGTGCCGGTCGGCACAAAAGAGTGCCGGTCGGCACAATAAAGTGCCGATAGCAACACCAGCTAGCCGGTGGCCTTTAGCCACAGCCGGTGGTGTGTGGGAATGCCTCACAAAGCATCCCCTTCCCTTCCAAGGCAAGACACAAGTGTTTGGTGCAAAACCAGACACAAAACGGTCGAGTTCGAAGGTCCTGAGGCAAGGCGCGCGAGCCGAGAACTCCGGGAACGCCAAACGAACACAAGTATGGATAATCACCGAGTGTTCCAACGGTGACGTCCAAGTCTTGAGGACGGTCAAAAATGGGGTGTCTACACACATGCGATATGCAATTACTAGGCTTGGCTACTAATATGGCATATGAATCAATTTGATAGCATGCGGTCTAAGCAAGTATTCAAAGAATCGTTAAACTAACAATGTGAGTTAGAGTGATGCGCCGGGCTCAATATATGCAATACAAGTGGATGCAAGGCATGAAAGATGCTTAACAAAACATGATGCCTTAAACTAACCATCATAAGCAAGTAAATAAAATGAAGAAAGACGTGGGGTTGGAAGACATACACATTATTACAAGTTTGCACCTCACGCAGGAGGGTCTGAATAAACTAACTAGCTAAGCTAATTACTACGAATTAACTAACCATTACAAAACGAATTAAACTATGCAAGCTTAATTATTACAACATCAAATTAAATAACTAGTCTAGAAATAATTAGAATACAAAACCAACTAAATATTTACAAGACAAAATTAACTAGCTACAACTAATTAATTATAACAAATAACTAAGCTAAGTAATTAGATTAAACAGCCCCGGGAAGCGAGGAGTGTTCATGCATGTGCATGGATTTCCACCCGAAAAAGCCACTGTTCTACTGCCAAGAAGCCTCTGTTGCACAATTAGAACACTTGCATTGTTTTTCACCTCAAAACCAACCTTGTTCTGTTTCAAAAAGGGCACTGCTCAATTTGACAAAAGTGGCTGGCAAGCCAGAAGTGGTGGCCTGCCGGCCACAAATGGTAGTTTGTCGTCCAGAAATGGTGGCTTGCCGGCCACAAAATCCTGGTTCCTCCTGCTGCAATAGAGAGCAAATAGAGCGCAGCCAAGATATTCTCAAGAGTTGTTTGCACAACTTACCCCTTCTTATCATCAAACAGCTCAAAGGAGTGGTAAATTTGATTCACAAACTATCAATCGATACAATTTCATTGCATGATGGCCTATGAACCAAAGTGTGCAAGTTCAATAAATGCAGCAATAAAAGACTCTCAAACCTCATTCCTATCATGGATTGATCAAGGGAAGTGGTCGACAATGACTCTTGAACCATTTATATCACCAACAAGTATGAAACGATTCAAGACTCCAGGGTTCAATTAACGTCCGATTGAACCCTAACCAAGTTATTATCTTGCATCATTTTTAGTCCTCAATTTATTACTCCATTTTAATTACCAAACATTCCATAGTAAATTAAGTCCAAAGGTGAGCTTTAAGTTCTCTAATGGAAAGAAGCATCAAACCAAGAGTTATTTTAGGCATGAGAGAAGTGTCATGCCGTTGGTAATGAACCCTCAAAGGAATTAAACCATTAAGCACAAGATCTCAACCCCATGCTTTAAACAAGCAACTAGTTTGAACCAACTTTCAAAGCAAAGAAAAAGCCAAGAAATGAAGAAGGTTGCAGAAGTGATTAGGGGTGAAAACAAGTATGGAAAGCCATAAACAAATGCTATTAACTCAAATAGGTTGGTGGCTAAAGCCTAAACCACCAACCTAGGAGGATTATTACACTACAAGTATGTAATACAAAGCTCAAATGTAATGAACAACCAAAAATAGTTCTAAAATAGTGCTAAAACAGTCTTAAAATATGTTGAAATTAAGACAAAAATAGCTAGAACAATAAGTTAAAACATGGAGCTATGTAAGCTAGTAAACAAAGCATAAGGAAGAGAGGCTACCCCATCCATTTTTGGACCTTAAAACATGTTTTTAGCCATTGAAAAAGCTCTAAAAATCAGTATTTAAAAGCTCAAAAAAAGATGACAACAAGGTGGGAAACACAAGGGTAAAGGCCTTGGAAGCTAGGTAGAAAGAATGGTGAGCCACCCCTCCACCCTTATTGGCCTTAAACCACAAGTTTTAGCCCAAAATTTTAGAGTTTAGACAGTCCAAAAATAGCCCAAAAACAGTAGGCAAAATAGCAATTAATGCAAAATAATAAGGTAAGACTTATACCTCTTGAAGAGGAGAACACTTTCCAAGTGTTAAACCAATACTTACACACTCTTAAGAGCTCAAAGTAGGATCAAAAGTACCCCATCTCAAAGATCACAAGGTTTGGTTAAGAGTGTATAGGCAAAGGCTTAGGAAATTTGCAAGAGAGAGAACGAGGATTGTAGAGAGAGAAAATATTTTGCTCCAAAATTTCCCAACCTTAAAGATGGAAGGGGAGGTCTCCTATATATAGACAAACATCAAACTCCCTCAGAAATATCAATACATACATGTATAAGCAGATGCAAGCATCAGTGGAAATAGCTCGCACAGCTAGCAAAAATATCTGCCAAAACACACTTGTGACCGGTAGGCCACTAATTCTAGCCGGTAGGCCACACAAGTGGCTGGCAACCAACAGTGGTGGCCGGCAGGTCCTAAAGTCTTTCAGGCTTGAAAAACTATGGTTGTGGTCCAAAACAAGGCAAGAGGTGTATAGGGTTTGAAGGCTCAAAGCTGCGGCATTCTACTGAGGACTTCGAGCACTTAACAAGCATACACACATTCATCATTGGGTATGTAAATGGTGATGTCCAAGTCGTAAGGGCATTCAAAAATGGGGTGTTTACATTCGGTTGATCGGTCAGTTGTTCACCTAGTTGACCGGTGGTTTGGCGAAGCCGCAAAACCCTCTGTTAGAGCACTTGATATCAAAGAGAGCTTTTCCTCAAATTTAGTGAAAAAATTGATGCACCATTGGAGATGTCCTTAGTATAATTTTATTAAAAGTATAAGGTTAATTGTGCTTTTTTAAACCTCAAGGAGGTAAGTGTAATTTATCCTATTATTAAAAAAAAGGGGGGGTTATTTAGACGAAGAGCTTTAAACTATTAAGAAGTATTATTTTGTCCCCTAAACTATTAAAGTGTACAAATAGACTCTCTAAACTATTGAGAATTATCGTTTTGCCACTTAAACTATAAAAGTATACAAATGGATCTCCTAAATTGTTAGCGTATTTCATTTTGACAACATACAAATGAATCCTTTATGTAGCACTTGTGTCTTTTAAACTATTAGAGAGTGTATTTAATTCATTTATTTTCATTTTGGGAGTCTATGGAGTTGTTGTAGTTTGGTTTTGGAGGGGTACGATTCGATTTAGATTTGTTGGGATTGTTCATTCGCGCTTGTTTACGTTGAAAAGTTCTTTAGGAACTTGGAAAATTTGTCTTGGTGTCGACACGAGCCTTCCTGAAGGTCGACACCACATTGCTGCCTTACTTTTAATATCTTTGTTGGTTTATAGGGTCTACACCACGGGTTCTGAGAGTCGACCATTCCCTTGCTGATTTGTTCTGGGTTGCATTCTAAAATATAGGGTCGACACCACTAGTTCCTAGGGTCGACCCTTGTCCTCTACACACATTAGTGTCTTCACTTTTTTTCTTGAGGGTCAACACCACTGTCATGCGGGTCGACTCCTGTGAGTTAATTTCCATATTTTAGTTTGATTTTGGGCCCAACTTTTTGGGGGTTTGACTTATTCTTTCCCTTGACTTTAGGGCTATTATTCTACCACTATAAATAGACTCCAAGCACACTTTTCTCATTCACTTTTTCTTTTCTCTCTCCCACTCTTCTCTCTTTAAACCGTGAATCTCTCTCTTAGAAACTCAACTTTTTCACTTAGATCTCTAGATCTACTTGGTTAGAGACATCTTTTTCACCTTGGTCCTTTGAGAAGATTGTAGATCTTGTCAAGGGATTTCTTTTGATCCAAGAGTTTCGTGGTTTCATCGATTTTGAATTTTTCCGGGTTCTCCTCTTCACTCTAAGAGGTAGGGTCTATTTCCTTAATTCAATATGAGTTCGGTAGCATATTTGAGGCATATTTTGTTATATATATTTGGTAGTCATTTGGTATGATTTTTACCTTTGTTATTTGTTATTTTAAAAGATATATGGATATTGGGTGTTTTGGGTTAAACTTAGGGTGTGGATTTTTGAAATGTAAAAGAAAGATTTTTCAAATGAGTTTTGAACAAGGTTATGATTTTGTATTGGTGGTTGAGATATGTTGACATGGTGTCTTTCCTTTACTCAAAAGTGATTTTGAAAGAAAATGAGGTTTTGTGATTGTTGGGCTATGATTTTCTACTACAGTTATTTTGGTAATCAAAATTGCATATGAATTTATAAAAGTGGAAAAGCCCCAATTTGTAGAAAAAACCCTAAATGATATTGTTTTAGGAATTGGATTGATTTGTGGTAAATGGTTTGGTTGGTAAGGAAATGGTTATGGGAAATAAGCAATGTATTTGCTTTTATTCAGCGATGTGGTCGTATTTGATTTAGCAATGCTTTGTTGGTTGGTATCAAGATATTGAGATTGGTTTTTAGAAAGGAATTTTATATCAAACTGATGTTTTGAACTTGGGAAAAATATTTTGATTAAACATAAGGTTTTGGTAATTGAAAAGAAAGGATTTTGTTAAGAAATCAAAATAATATTTTGAAAATGCATTTGGGCATATGTATATGTATATGTATTGCATCATGATTATTTATGCTAGTGGAGCATGTTTAGTTTTTGAAAGATTCTCTACTAGGCTTTATGCTCACCCTACATGGCCGAAAATGTTTTTCAGGTGTACATGTGTGGATTTGGACTGAGAAATGAAGCTGTGTTCGAAACCGTTTAGGGTGATTCTATTATTTGTAGGCCAAGGGCCATTTATGTTATTTATTGGTCGTGTGCCATTCATGTAAGGGTTACACCCTTGTGTATGATGTAGGTCTTAGGCCATTTAATTTGATTTTATAACATTGGTGCATGTTTTAGTTACAAAACATCCATTCGACTTAGATCTTGTATCTAGGAATGTATAAAATTGGATAAACACATATATTGTGTGACTATATTATATTCATTTGCATGAGAGTTGTTATCTACTATTCATCGTTGGGTGGTTTATTCACGTGAACCGGAACCGTGTAAATTCGGGGTGTGACAACTTGGTAATAGTGCGAACTGGGTTTGAACACCTTGGGCTCGTGGGAAGTGGTCAGCATAGTGGGTTTATCATGCTCGATGAGGACATTTGTATGTTGTGTGCTAAGTGATAACATGCTTGTGTGTTGCATTTTATGTGGGTATGGTGTTGAGACTCATAGATATTATTTGGTGCCTAGTTGACTAACTTGGAGGTCTTGTTGGAAACGTGCTTGATCAACATTGTTTCTAATGGGAAATCTAAACGAGCACTGGAACATGTAACTATCTTTGTAGACTTAGCACGATTATGTGTAATGTGTTATGTGGTAGGTGATGTGTGATTTGAGTGGAGTCTCAATGCAGTTATTTGAATAATCGTTATGTAATTGTGTTAGTATTTTGGAGAAGGGTACCAGTGTTATGTATCCTAGGTTTTGATATTCTCTCTTTTATAGAGACATCTGAAAAGAAGTAGTGAGCTCGAAGTGGGTACCTCGGTGAGTGCAATATCGATTATGTATTAGCGTTGGTGGTGAGTTAACATTGCTTACCTTGGTGGCGGTTGGTACGTCTTTGAGAGACAATAGTGTTTTCAAGTACTTTGTGACGACATGTGAGGGTTGAGTTTTGATACTCACTTGGGTGGTATTGTGTATGTTTGGTGTTGGTTGGTAATCTTTGGACTAGTACGATTTTAGAGTTAGTCATGACCTTGGTCGCTCAGGTGTAAGGAATGTAGGTGGTGTCAAAATTTCTAGAACACGAATAGTTAGGTTTAAACTTGTATGTGTTGGTAGTGGTGGTGTATGCTGGTAACCTAGAAATCCATGTTGTGGGGTGGGGTTGGTTGGGATGTAGTGTTGTGGTTTGACTTCCCTTGGGGTTGGTGAAGTTAGTTAGGCCATTTAGGCCATGAGTTGTTCATTGTAGATGATGTATAATTAGTTGGAATAGGCATAGTTGTTCCTTTAGTTGGGTAAGGCAAGTGGTTGAATACTAGGTAGAGTTATCGTTGTTGTAGGCAATTCGGTAAGGCACGAGGTTTGTTAGGAGATCGAGGATGGTGTGATTAGTTGAGTTAGTGCTTAGGCGACGGGTTGTCACAGTGGGCTGGTCTAGGATTGACCTAGTAAACTGGTACGATGTGATGTAGGGATGTATGCAAAGGTGGAGTATTCCTTTATTCTAGGTATAAAGAGACTTAGAGTTACTAGCGTTTTGAGAATAACGTATGGTTTTGTAGCGTATAGACTTGTACCTTAATGGTATATAGTGTTAGAGGATCTTGGTATTATCTGGTTGGTTGTTTCTTGTGAAGGGATGTTAGTCCTTTATCGTAGTATTGGTTGTTAGTGTTTGGTGGGTGGTGTGTTTTGAACACCTTATGTTGTATTTCGGGCAGTGGTACTGTGAACGTTTCCTAAGGTCTAGAATTTATTTATTGTATTTGGGTGCGAGAGATGTGTACCTCAATTCTAGTTAAGTTAAGAGATGTTTTTGGAAAGGTTGGTCGGGTATGTAACCCATGGTTGGTGCATGACCTATGTGTAGGGTCACAGTGGTTTGGTGTTTATTGGTCGAGGTTTGGAATGACAATGAGGGGTGATTGTCGTCAGAGATGGGTTGTGTTGTGGTTCACGTAGCGTTCTAGGTTAGTTGGAAATATAGTGTTCTATGACTCAGGTGAAGAAGGTTGAGAACTTCTTTTGTTCTTCTGTGGAGTTAGGATAGTATGACTTTGAAAGACTTGTAAGTGTCATGTATATGTGTCGGGGTTTGGTTCAGGGTAATTGTTCTGTAAGTATTAGCAGCTAGTAGATTGACTAGGGGACTTAGTGTTTTGGTTGTACTTGTATAATGGGTAATGAGATAGAATGTAGATTAGAGAGTTGACCTTATTTGTCACTTATGAATAGAGATGTTGTGTTTGCTTGTTGTTCGGTTTGGGTTGTTACACGGTAATAGTGGTGTTGTAATGTGGTAGGCTCTTGTGAATTGGCTTAGAGAGAGAGAGAATAAATATGTAAATTTCGTTGTTGTGAACTTTGTCGGGATTGTGAGTACATTTGTAGAGTGAAGGCATTAGTGTTGAGATAACCTATTTGGGGTTAAGGATGAGATGTTATGTAATAAGTAATAGGGTTTTACCTTGTGTGGCGTGTAACAATACATGGTTTGTGTAATTGTTGTTAGATAATGTGTAAAATGGAATTGGTTATGGGACGGTCCTAGGAGGGTGCCTCAATGAGGCAATAGCATGGTTAATATATGAATCGAGTAGTTTAATTTTCAATAGTGCTGGGTCACTTTGGTGTGGTGTTTGTTATTTGGTTTGGATAGTGGAACTCCAAGTGAAACAATAAGATTGTGTAGAGTAATTGGTGCGTTCCATTAGAGTTGTTTTGACCTTATCGGCCCTTAGTGCATGGTGTGAAGTGTTGGCGTGTGCGTTGATTTGAGGGGGTGTATTGTGTTTTAACTTGAGAAGTCTATTTCAGACTCAAATGTGAAGTGAGGATGTGCATAACACATAGGTATATGTGTGTTGAGTGAATTGAGAACCAAAGTACTGTTGGTTAACTTTGAGGAATCCGGAGTGATTCAACGAACATGTGAGATTGTGTATGGAACTCCATTTCGAGGTTAATAAGGTTGGGCAAGGTGTTGGTGTTAATGTTGGGCTATGTGAAGTTAAGTGGTATGTCGGTGTTTGGAGGCTAGTGCGAGATAGTGGTGTTGGATAGTTGTTTAGTTAGTATTTGGGTTGATTGACATATAGTCACCTCGGAATTGAGGGTTATGTAATTGAACGGTGTCATTGTGTGGCATGTAAGTCCTGTATGGACAGTTGAGAAGTTGTTCTGAGTTTATGGTAACCGGTTTGGGGTTACGGTTGGGAACTTGGTCTTATGCTATGCTTTTGCGTCACTACGTGATCGATGGGTGTGAAATTTCTTTCTCTTGTGTTATTGTGTTGTTGGCACTTTAGAAATTTTCTAAGGATTTTTATCATGGAAATTGGTGTTGATTTTGTGGCGTTGCCACAGGTGTGATGGGTTTTATTAGGTGACTATGTTGTGAGCCACCGGAGGAACGAAAGGAATGATTTTGAGGAAAACAAAAATCTTCTTTTGATGTTGTGACCTTGGATGGTCTTTTTGAACTAAATCGGTTTTGGTTGGAAATGTAAGTTTTTGCTTTAATAAAAAGTTGCATTCAACAAATCAAAAAATAAAACAAAATAATATTTTGAAAATGAAACTGATTTGGTGTTATGAGTAACACTTGTGGTTACGGAAAAACAGTTTGAAAATCCCTGAGTTTTGTTGTGGACAGTTGCAAATGTATTTGGGTTGTGACGCTATGAGTTTGAACACCTTTTGGGAAAACAAAGTGTTTTGAAACAAATGGGAAAAAAATAAGGAATTTTCTTTAACTTGAATGGGTTGTGTTTTATGTTGTTTTCAGGTGACTTGTTTTGATTTAGCCTAAGTTGCTAGCTATGTGGTATGTGTTTATTTTGCATGGGCTTGGAATTGTCGGGCATTGATGTGACATAACGTTGTTAGGATTTATCATGTTTTGTTTTATGTTCTCATGCCACGAGAGAGTTGATTGGGAGCTTTGTGTACGAGTAGCTTTCTTATTCTTTGTGTCCGAGCGTTGAACACTTGGTAATGATTTGAGTATTGTCGGTGGTTGAGGCGTAGATCGCGTATTTGAGTCCGAGGAATTCTTGTTGTCGTTGTTATTGTGGTAGTTGTTGTTTCTTGTCTCGTAAACCACAACGAGTTATGTGGATCGAAGGGTCATCAGTGAGGTCTTCTTACTATTCTTGGTGTTCGGGTGTCTTCGGGGCCTCGAGGCGTTGGACCGAGACGTATCCCCAGATAGATCTAAACTTGGGTTAGCGTTGTGCTTCTTTTATAGATTGGGTGGCCTTTTTGGTTTTAGCGTTTCTCAAATTTCGGGGACGAAATTTCTTAAGGTGGGAAGGTTGTATCACTTGTGTCCTTTAAACTATTGAAGAGTGTATTTAATTCATTTATTTTCATTTTTTGAGTCTATGTAGTTGTTGTATTTTGGTTTTGGAGGAGTACAATTCGATTTAGACTTGTTGGGATTGTTCTTTCGCACTTGTTTACGTTGAAAAGTTCTTTGGGAACTTGGAAAATTTGTCTTGGTATCGACACGAGCCTTCCTGAGGGTCGACACCACATTCCTGCCTTACTTTTAATATCTTTGTTGGTTTATAGGGTCTACACCACGGGTTCTGAGGGTCAACCATTCCCTTGCTAATTTGTTCTGGGCTGCATTCTGAAATATAAAGTCGACATCACTGGTTCCTAGGGTCGACCCTTGTCATTTGCACACATTAATGTCTCAGCTTTTCTTCTTGAGGGTCAACACCATTGTCATGAGGGTCGACCCCTGTGAGTTAATTTCCAAATTTTGGTTCGGTTTTGGGCCTAACTTTTTTGGGGTTTGACTTATTATTTCCCTTGACTTTAGGGCTATTATTCTACCATTATAAATAGACCACAAACACACTTTTCTTATTCACTTTTTCTTTTCTCTCTCTCTCTCTCTCTGTTCTCTCTTTAAACTGTGAATCTCTCTCTCTTAGAAACTTAACTTTTTCACTTAGATCTCTAGATCTACTTGGTTAGAGACATCTTTTTACCTTGGTCCTTTGAGAAAGATTGTAGATCTCGTCAAGGGTTTTTTTTTTATCCAAGAGTTTCGTGATTTCATCGACTTTGAGTTTTTTCGAGTTCTCTTCTGTGCTTTAAGAGGTAGGGTCTATTTCCTTAACTCAATATGAGTTCGGTAGCATATTTGAGTCGTATTTTGTTATTTATATTTGGTAGTCATTTAGTATGATTTTTACACTTGTTATTCGTCATTTCAAAAGATCTATTGATATTGGGTGTTTGGGGTTAAACTTAAAGTGTGGATTTTTGAAATGTAAAAGAAAGATTTTTCAAATGAGTTTTGAATAAGGTTATGATTTTGTATTGGTGGTTGAGATATATTGACATAGTGGTTTTCCTTTACTCAAAAGTAATTTTGAAAGAAAATGAGTTTTTGTGAAATTGGGAGATTGTTGGGCTATGATTTTGCTACTACAGTTATTTTGGTAATCAAAATTGCATATGGATTTCTAAAAGTGAAAAAGCCCCAATTTGTAGAAAAAAACCCTAAATGATATTGTTTTGGGAGTTGGATTGATTTGTGGTAAATGGTTTGGTTGGTAAGGAAATAGTTGCGAGATTTTGCAAATGGGTGTTGTTACTCTCTTGGAAAATATATCTATATTGTTATCTATTAATTATTGCATTAGAGATAACTGTTTTGGCTATCGGTAAAGGATAACATTGTTGTGTGTTAGAAACTGCATGTAGATTAGGCAATTTGAAATCATTAATATCATGAAGCATGTAATCGATTTTGGAAATTGAAGCTGTATGTTTTAGAAAGAGGTTTTAGAAATTCTCACATTATGTTTTGAAACATTTGCATTGTTTTGGAAAAACAATATTTTGAGTTACATGTAGTGTACTATTGAAAAGGGTAAATAAAATGGTGAATCTGGGAAATAGTGTTGTTACATCAAATAAGTTGGCCTGTGTGTCTAAGGTGAAAGTCCTGAAAATCGCGCGTATACATGAGTGCCGATCTCATGGACGAAATATACGTAAAATGACAATAGTAGTGCTTATATAGCCTACAATTACATGGGTGTCAATTTACAGTTTCTTGCGGACAAAATTTCCGTGAAAGGTTGTGTTTGTTTTGTAGATTCACCCATTTATTTACTATTATGTTGGTTTTGGAACAGAAGGTTTGGAAATGTTTTGAGCAATGTATTTGCTTTTAAAGATGTGGTCGCATTTGATTTAGCAATGCTTTGCTAGTTGGTAAAGTGATACGGGGATTGGTTTTTGGAAATGAATTTTATATCAAAGTGATGTTTTGAACTCAGGAAAAATATTTTGATTAAACGTAAGGTTTTGGTATGGAAAGAAAGGATTTTGTTGAGAAATCAAAATAATATTTTGAAAATGCATTTGGGCATATGTATATGTATTACATCATGATTATTTATGCTAGTGGAGCATGTTTAGTTTTTGAAATATTCTCTACTAGGCTTTATGCTCACCTTACATGGCTGAAATTTTTTTTCAGGTGTACATGTGTGGATTTGGACTGAGAAGTGAAGCTGTGTTCGAAACTGTGTAGGGTAGTTCTGTTATTTGCAAGTCAAGGCCCATTTATGTTATTTATTGGCCGTGTGCCATTCATGTAAGGGTCACACCCTTGTGTATAATGTAAGTCTCAGGCCATTTAATTTGATTTTGTAACATTGATGCATGTTTTAGTTACAGAACATCCATTCGACTTAGATCTTGTATTTAGGAATGTATAAAATTGGATAAACACATATATTGTGTGACTATATTATATTCATTTGCATAAGAGTTGTTATCTATTGTTCATCATTGGGTGGTTTATTCACGTGAGTCGAAACCGTGTAAATCTAAGACGTGATACTTTAAATTATTAGCGTATTTCATTTTAATCCCTTCTGCTAGTAATTTAATTAATATACTTTTATAATTTAGGGATGATTTGAGAACCCAAATAAAAGTTGCGTTTTGCAACTTCAAAAACACAGTTTGAGACAGCTAAAAATGCTAGAATACTATTTGGAAAGTTAGCAAAAAGCAAGGTGTGAAATTACATGAACTACTGTCCATGTTTACAAGTTGAGGAATAAGGCAAATCACCATTTGGGATATTTTTGTTATTTTATTGTGATGTGAAATCATAAATAAATATTAACTCAAAAAGTAAAAAAAATAATTTTTTTACCAACTTTTCAAATCACTTTCTAAAAATGTTGAAAAACTTAATTAAAAGTTAAAAAATCACCTTTTAACTATTTTTTCAAAATACCCCCTTAAGAGGTAAAATAATACTTCTCAATATTTTAAAAATCTATTTATATAATTTTTATAATTAAAAGTCAAAATAAATATTTTTCAATAATCTAGGAATCTCCGTGTAATTAATAACCTAAAAATAGCTAACAATTTTGAACAAAAAGCTATCAGTGCGCTGAGGATAGTCGTTCTCTTGTGAGTCCTCACCAGCAATGGCGGCTTCTCTGCAACTCACTGTGAAACCCTTCAAAACCCATCACTTCCATTCCAAATCTTTATCCAAACACGCCCCCAAATTTGCTACGAGCCGCTGCTCCGCCACCTCACCCTCAAGACGCTACACCATCACTCTTCTTCCCGGCGATGGGATCGGCCCCGAAGTCATCTCCGTTGCCAAGAACGCCCTCCAGCTCGCTGGCTCTCTTGAAGGTACAAAACCCCTTTTCTCAAAATCCTAGCTTCATTTTCCGTTTGTTTACCGAGAAAACAAAGGAAAAAAAAAATAAAAGAGCATGATTCGAATTGATCCTATTTGTTTATGTGGCTGAATGTTGTTCTCGGGGTCAACATTGCTGTAATGTATAGTTTAGTCTACGAAATTTTGTCCTTTTTTCAACGATTTTCAGAACCAAACCCAGTTGTTTTTTTTTTTTTTTTTTTTTTTTTTTTTTTTTTTTTTTTCAGGGTTTAATAAGTTTAATTGCCATTATGCATTAGGATTAAATTTTATTTCAAGGAGATATCCAGGGTTTGTAGATGTCCTTTATTTTTTTAGTAGATTTAAATTATTGCGTTTAGAAAGGTAATGTACTTTAACTTGAAATAGTGTTATTCAATTAATCAATTAAAATTTCCTATCCAATCTCTCTCTTTCTCCACTTCTTTCTATAATTTATCAAATTTATCTTTCTCCTTGCAAATTGGTTCTCAACTTGACACTCATTGTTAAAGTCCTCTTCATTGAGGCAAAAATAACTTCTACATAGTCGCTTGATAAGTATTTGGCTTAAAGGGTTTTTCAATGTTGCTGGCACACTCGAAATTACTTTTAGGGTTTAACAGTGAGTTATAATTGGCATTTTGTATCCAGGGATTGAATTTGGTTTCAAGGAGATGCCTGTGGGTGGGGCTGCCTTGGATTTGACTGGAGTTCCATTGCCGGAGGAGACCCTTTTGGCTGCAAAGAAATCTGATGCTGTTCTTCTTGGTGCAATTGGAGGGTAATTGCATCTCCTTACCTTCACAATTCCACTTGGTTCTCTGTGTTGGCATTAGTTTCTGTGATGGTTGATTTTTGTTTTCCAGATATAAATGGGATAATAATGAAAAACATTTAAAGCCTGAGACAGGATTACTTCAGCTTCGGGCAGGTCTTAAGGTCTTTGCAAATTTGAGGCCAGCTTCTGTCCTGCCACAGGTATTCCATGGCCTATTACATTTAAATGATGCAGAGTTCTAGTCTCTTGCTTTGTATTCTAAAAGTTTTCAAATTTGATTATGTACCAGTAAATGGTGTTTGAATTTAATGAAGGGGAGAATAAAGTTCTCTATTGTGTCTCTGATCAAAGGTAACAAGCTTTTGGCCAAAAGAAAATACTAAGTTTAGCCAGTTCCCTGTGAGATTTGGTAAATGATAGCATCTCCATTTGGCTGCGGTAGTAATGCCCAAGTTTTTTTTGTTACTATGTGAGGCATTAACACATGACTCTTCATGGGATTAAATATGGTTACAATGAAGGGCTTGAAATTCAAATACCCAAGTAACAGTTCTTGCCACACTTTGTCATAAGTTATGCTCTGTGTATAATAAATTCTTGGTTGGCTTTGGAGTGGATGTCCATTTCCATGATCTTCTTATTCAGTCCATCAATCAATAAAAACAATCTAGGTTTGCACAAAACTTTTCAAATAGTGAACAAGTATTTAATTCAAATCCTAATTTCCCAAACCCTAACTCTAATCCCTATGCCTGTATTTAATTCATAAACTATCGAATGAATCTATTAAATACTCTAGGGACAAATAACATTATGAAATCATAAAATTCAGCATAAAACACTCTTTTCAGTGTATATTGATTTTATTTGCCTTCGGCATGACCTAATCAATACTGCAAAGGCTTTCATTGTGGTTCTCAATTGTATCTGGAACCCCACTATTTTGTATATGTCAATAGGTCAATATTAGGTATCTATTTATGATCCTTTTGTGTAGACGGTTTGTCAATAGACAGACAAATTATAGGTCACATATGGTTTTGGAAACTGTTTCTTTCCGGGTGATATGTATACACAATCGCACTTGTGTTCCACTTTTACCTGCATTTTCTTTATAACCTTGGTGAAATAAAGCACTTAATTAGGGACATGATTTTCCTGGCCAAAGACTATGACCAAACATTTTTTGTTTTGGACCTGAAATTGATGAGGGTCTAATTTGTAGCTTTTGATTTATATTTGAGAATCAGGTTCATGGGTATCCCTTGACACCCCCAAGATTAAGGCCCAATGCTTAGCTAATATTATAAACAAAAATAAGTTAAAATTAAATTAAAAAACTTATCTCATGTCAACATTATTGAAAACACATTAAAAAAAATATTTTAAAAATTCTATTTCTTATGTTAGCTTATGATAAATAAGTTCTTCATTTTCTAAGCTAGTATGTCCTTGTTTTACAAAAGATTTTTAGTAGATCCCTATTCTTACATATTTGTGGTTTGTGTGGAATTACTAATAATAATGTTACGCATTAATTTTTGGTTGTACGGATGCCATTGAGCTATAACGAAGCATATCAAATTCAGTCTATTACATATTTTGAAGATCTGAAATTTCATATAGGAGGTTGTGACCCCCTTTTTTTAATTATAAATTATGAAAGATCAAACTAAATTCAACATGATTTTTGTCCTTCAAATTAAATCCAAGGTTATGATCCGATAATTCCCTTTGCAGCTTTTCCATTGATATGATACTTATTTTGACGCTGGCAAGCAGTTAGATGTGTCCATGTAAACTAGCTTGTAGATATAAATGTAATTTTTGAACTTCTGTTATTTGAAAATTTTGGCATCCATGTAAGTGGAGTGGAATCTTTTCATTCACCAGGCAACAAGTGATACATTGACTTATCATTTCAATTTTTGTACTGTGCATTCATGAGCCATGTCTTGTGAAAGTCAAATCCTTAAAGTCAAGTAGAGTCTACAACTTGTGCAGGTACAAAAAGACATGTTGAAATGAATAATTTCCTTTTTTGTTTTTTCTAAAATATTTATTTATTGGTTTACCTTTTAAGGGCACAGACATAATTGAACCCTAAACCTTATCCTTCCTGAAGCTTTGACTATATATCGGTTTATGTTGATGGTGAGTATATTTGTTGAATTTTTAGTTGATGGTTACTATTATTGTGGCTGCTAGTCTACCTGTATCTGCACAGCATAATTTTATCAAAAGAAACTTGCATGTTAGTTTCCATGGAAGAAGCCTGTGGTACAAGTGATCATTGGCAACTCTAGGAATTTTGCTGATGGGGTCACTTAAATTTTTTCAACACACAAAGTCAAATTGCATCAAACCAACCCTTGCTAAATGAAATTAATTATAATATTGTTTATTTTGAACTCAATTCTGTTTCCGCTATTTTTTTTTTTTATTTTTTTTATTTTTTTAAAAAAAAAAATCCTACTTTTTAATATTTTGTTTGTTTACTAGATTAACTCTAAAGTACCAAACAAAAAGATTAGATTGACCTCCAATGATAACTGATGATAGCAGCTTCCCAGTGGCCCAATGACTAGAGAGAGAAGTAGTTCATGTGTCTTAAACCAACCTCTTGCCGTCGGTAACCTGCAAAACAAGCCCAGAAGGATTCACCGGTGGGTGTCTTCCTTTCAGGCCCTCCGATGGAGAAGTTAGATGTCTAAGTCTTGCTTGAGGATAGATATGTTATGATAATAGTGTGTAGAAAAATGTGTTTGTGCACGGGTAGGATTTCTTACTTGTTACCTCAATGGATCTTTGGCACCCCTCTTAGAGGATGCCACGTGGCGTATCTGCTTTAGGGACCGTGTTCTGACATTCCTGCGGGGTCAAGTGGTAGGTGACGGTCCAGAGTTTTGGCATTGTCTGACCGCCACGTTTGGTGCAGCTAAGGTTTAATGGGAAATTGACCTTACAATCAGGGTCAGCAGCCTTGGTCTGCAAGTTAGATGACCGACCGAGCTGGCCTGTGGTGTTGAGCTTGGGCTTCTCTCTCCAAGGAGGGTGTGGCCTTGGGCCTTTGTGCTGGATTGGGCTCCACTCATCAATAACAAAGAGACAAGATTGAACCAGTGTTTTCATTCTTCTTGATGCCCTCACATGATAAATCTTATGCGTATTTTGTGAATAAATTTTATATATCTAGCTGAATATTTTCAATTTGATGGGGTGAGTTGACCCAGTATTCATTCCAATACATAGGGCCGCCCCTGCAAACAATTCCTTGAATTAGTTTAAACGTGAGCCTTATCTTTTCTAGAATGTTCATGAGTGCCCATTTAACAAGAGACGGTGTTTTGTTACTTTCATTATTGCCTTTTTGTATGCAATGTGTCTATGAATATGCTATATGTTGTTTTCCACTTTAGATGTTCATTCTCTGTGTTTACCAAATCCAGTTAGTAGATGCTTCAACTTTGAAGAAAGAGGTTGCTGAAGGCGTTGACCTCATGGTTGTGAGGGAGCTTACAGGAGGTTAGTGTACTTGGATGTAAGCTAAGGTCATTCAGAATGAGTTTTCTGCATTATGCCTCTCTTCTTTTCTTTTGCTCATTTGTATTTTATTTTTTGGGATTCTGACTCTTTTTCCTGACAATAGGTATTTATTTTGGAAAACCAAGGGGTTTTGGCTCAAATGAGAATGGTGAGGAGATTGGTTTCAACACTGAGGTCTATGCTACCTATGAGGTAGTTCTCTGATGCAACTTCCCTTTACCAGTGAACTTCCATGTGAATAATACCAGAATTTTACTTTCATCACCCCCTCCACCCCTCCCACAGATATTAACCTGTGAAACGAGATCTAGAAAACTATTATAGTTACATTTTTAATTATAATCTTTGTTATGTCTTCAATGTTATAAGTTTTGTGGTTACAATTTGCTGTTGTCCAGCCAGACCAAATAAAACTGATCCTAGGTGAGCTCTATTTGGGTTTTTGATGAATGGCTAATTTATGAGTGAAAGTGGAACACATAATCTATGGTGTTAGTAAATGAAAATTTCTTCTTTTCCGAAGGACTGCATTACTTTTTTGTCCTGCTTATATAGACAGAAGGTAAGAGAAAAGGATACTTCAAAATAAAATTATTTTGCCCACTGAAAAGAGAAGATAGTAGTATCTCTTCCCCTAAACTGTAATTTCACCCTGGTTGCCTGTTTTCAGAGATCTCAGATTTGGGGTCTGTTAATTTTTTTAGTGGATTAAGTTGGCACACCATCAATCAAAGAAAATCCAAGTGCATTTAGACAATCCTGAACTGACTGAGATTGTAGCTTTCCCAAGCCGCCCTTAAAGAAGCCTATTTTCACTTGTCATTGTATATTATGTGTATACTACTTTTCTTCATATTTTTTTGTTTGATGTGAAAATCTTTCTTCATAGATTGATCGTATTGCTCGCATTGCATTTGAGACTGCTCAGAAGCGGCGTGGGAAACTCTGTTCTGTTGATAAAGCAAATGTCTTGGAGGTAGCTTTGCAGTTGACAGTTCCTTTTTTTTTTTTTTTTTAAAAAAAAAAAAAACTCATTTTATTGTTTTACATATCCTATACTATATCTTTTTTCAATTTAAGGTGTTATTTGGGAAATTTACTTCGGTTCCACTTTCATGACCATCTCAAAGCCGAAAGAAAGAGAGAAAATAAGTAATGATTTGCTGGTTTCTGCAAACATTTCCGAATGCAGTAACCAATGATATTTTAGACTGCAAATCACATTCTATAGATTGATATTATACACATTCTCCGTAAATGTTACATAACACCAACCAATTAATACACACATGAGATGCTGAACCTTTTGAAAGATTTAGAAGACAGAAAAGTTTGATTGGTGGGTGACTGGTATAAGAAATCAGAAAGAGAAATAAATAAATAAAAAGAAGAATGGTCAGAAAGGTCAAGTGTGTGTATACACACACACATATATATATATGTTTTGATCAGCAAGGTCAAGTATATATCTATCACCACATAACTTACCAAAAAAGGCCATGTAATGGGAAGTGTTGAACTATAGGTCAGCCATCTCTGTGCCCCACATAATCATCTTCTCTAAGTTCCCTTTTAAAGAAATTTTTAAAGAATGGATACTTAACATCCTTGAGACATGAACAGTGGCAAGTTGGTAACAGCCCTGGTTTTGTTGGACTCCTGTTTGGTACATGTTTGTGAAAGTAGAAAATGAATCCATTGCATGCCCTACATAGGCCTGTGTTTTTTACTTATCCTAAGTTTCCATGAGAGAAACTATGATCAGCTTTGTATAGTTTATGTTATCCAAAAACGTCCAATAATGAGTGGACGAATATGGAATGTCACTGCTAAATCATCTTATCAATGGTGTTAAGTTAGATAACCCTTCATTGATGTCAGTCCTTTATCATGCATGGAATGTTTATCTCATTTCAACTCACCTTGACAATATATTGTCGTAACTTTTTTTGGGATTGGCTACAAGAATCTTGTTATCATCTATGACCATTACTTTCCATTAAATTATAGGCCACCATGCATTTGATGATTGCCTCGGTCCAATTCCTCTTTGGCTTTCCCACAACTGGCAGTATCTTCAGTGTGGGGCATGTCATCTCCTTCATTGGTACAGTTACTGGGCTTTTTTGCTGGTGACCAAATGATCTTAACTTCTGGAATTTTATCTTCTTCTCTGCAGTGCTTGATCCCAAAAAATTATAAGAAGCCTCTTAATCTTTTCAATGCACAGAAAGGTTGTCCTTTTGGGGTCAGGTTCAAATCGGATACCAGCCAGTGTGAGGGGTGATGTTCGGTTGAATAGCTTAGATCCCTGCATGTGGAGCCTGCCAGTGCCAGCTACTTTTTACTATGTTTTACTGTTACTATTTCTACTGAATACGCTCTTATTTCAACACACAACACTAGATTTGTAAATTTTTTTGCAAAATACACCCTATTAGTTTGTTAAATGGTTCTAGGCAATGCTTTTGTAGAACTAGAAACAGTAATGGTATATCATAAACTGTGTAGTTGTGAGGTTAAAATATCTAGTAGAATATAACTAAATAAATGCAATGTGTGAATTAATAATAAAGTTCATCTTTGCTTCTCTGAAAACTTAAATGTTACAATAATGGTAAACACATGAGGCTAAAGTTCGAACTACAATGCCATATTGATGAGGTTTCATTATTTTGTGATATTGGCCAGGCATCAATGCTTTGGAGGAAAAGAGTAATGGCAATAGCATCAGAGTACCCTGATGTTGAACTCTCTCATATGTATGTTGACAACGCTGCAATGCAGCTTGTTCGTAATCCAAAACAGGTTTGCCTTATCTTTACAATAAGTTGTGTAATTTCTCTCTCACTCTATTTATGGCTAATCCAAAGCACATTAAATAAATTATAGGTCTTATCTCTCTAACCACAAACTATTGCAGTTCGACACAATTGTGACAAACAATATATTTGGCGATATTTTGTCTGATGAGGCTTCAATGATTACGGGGAGTATTGGGATGCTTCCATCTGCTAGTCTTGGTGAAGCGGTATTGGAAAATCACTTGCACGATTTTAGTTTTGGGTGTTTGTTTCTTTGTAGTATTCCTTTTTCATAAATGGGAGTTTTCATGTAGCCGAATAATTTTTTTTGGCAATTATTCATGTGTCCAGGGACCTGGACTATTCGAACCCATACATGGGTCTGCACCTGATATTGCTGGACAGGTTGAAATTACAACAATTCAATTTTGTTTCCTCTGAATATAAATGCTATCATTTTTGTAAATGCATGTGAATATTTGTGGTGCACACTGGTCTAATGTGCAGGATAAAGCAAACCCTTTAGCAACTGTGCTCAGTGCTGCTATGCTTTTGAAGTATGGCTTGGGGGAAGAGAAGGCTGCCCAGAGAATTGAGACTGCAGTCTTGGATACTCTGAATAGGGGGTTTCGTACTGGTGACATATACTCGGAATCGGAAGGAAATGTATGTGTTTTTATTTTTTTTATTTTTATTTTTATTTTTTCATCTTTTTCTGTTGTGGACCATTTACTTCAGTCATACGGATTTTTGCTTTTGTTATTCTCCATTTTTCTTTCCTTATCTGGCATTTGTTGGGGAGCAAAATGATTTATTATTTATTTTATTTTATTTCTTTGGCTTTGCATAGTGAGTGATGGTTATTAACCAAGAGAAAGCTATTTCTCCCCATCTAGTGTAGTGGAAACTTTTCTTTATATACTTTGAAATTGCGAATCAAACCTTTATTGTTAATATAGTTGCTGAATTTTTCTTGAATAATTTTCTGATTGGCATTAAATGGCTAATGCTTGTTTTATCAGAAATTGGTTGGATGCAAAGAGATGGGCAAAGAGCTGGTGAAGTCCATTGATCCTGTTGTCGTATGAATTAAAGAAAGATGAGCCCTAAAGTTATGGGTTCATAAAATCCAACAGTGTTTGTGTACTCCAAGAGGATTTTGAGAACCAGATATTTTTGGTGCTCAGTTGGAAACCGTCACTTGGGTTTCATTCTTGAAAATTTCTCAGAAGTCTAGTCCTTCTCTGTTTCTCCTCAATCTGTCCTCCTAGTCGTCTGCTAATTTTTGGACTCAGCATTTCTAACAGTTGTATCTTAGTTACTAGGCTTTAGATTTATGCTGGCAATCGAGCTGTTGTAACATGAAAATGATGATGCAATAATGATTCACATTTATTGGGAATTTGGACATGATTTGCTTTTGTAAATTTTAGCAGTTCTATTTTGCACAGAAATCAATTACAAAATCGAACATAACCTTCTCACTGTAAGACTCACAAAAAGGTAAGTTCCACCTCATGTCGGTGGGAGCGTTGTCTTTGTCTGTGATCGATTTTTGTGTTTCTAGGTTTTTTCAAATTTTAGATACTATTTAGTTCTATGAGGTAGATATTAATAAAATGTTTGCAGGTGCAAGAAATAGTGGTCTATATTTGTTGCGGTTCACTTTTTGGTTGATCAATTTGTGCAGGCTCATGTTAGAAGGTCATGCTTGAACTTTCCAGAGACAATTTTTTTTTTTGATAAGCGGGTGAGACTAATTGATTGATGAATTTAGATATTTTATAGTGCATTTCTTATAGTGCATCTTATAAGGTCTCAACATGACGTTTTTGGGGAGGAGAAGAGGAAAAGGGCAGGTATTGGTCTTGTTTTTTGTGTGTGTTACATTATTATAACAACAAAATACCTAGCAAAAATGCACTGTCATTTTAGCTTCTCACATTCTTTTGTAACAAGATGATAAATAAATAAATCATGTTTGAGAAAAGTATGAATATCTGTTATTTTTATAAAGCTTTACATTCAAAACTAGACATAGGATATATTTATATTCCATGAGGTGACATAAATAAAATAAAATAAAATAAATTCTATGACGTTTATTAAAATTAAAAAAAAAAAAAACTAGCTTAAAAAAACTACTTACAAAAATATATTCCAATCCCAAATTTTTTTAAGGAAAATTATAAGACAAATACATAGATAGAACAAAGTACAACTTTAAATAGGTACAACAAAGTATGACTTTATAGCTTAAGCTTTCGTTTGGAATGTGAGTTAATTTTTTGATTATTTTAATCTGAGGCTAAAAAGTTTTGTTTGGGATAAATTTTTTTGACTTTTGTGAGAGAAAAAATAAAATGATTATTATTTGGATGTAATATTTTGTCATATTTGACTAAAATAGCCAATTTTATCCTATATGGTTATTTTAGCCCAAATGGACTTTCCAAACATAGCTTAAAAAAATCTACAAAAATATCCCAACCTCAACTTTAAAAAGGTTAATTTTTTCTATTTTGAATTTTGAGCTAAAAGATAAATAAGCTAAAAAATTAAATTTGTTACCACAGTAACTACTTTTTTCAAAGGTAAAATTACTTAAATATAAAATTTTAAATTTGAAGTACTGCTTAAATATAAATTTTAAATTTTAAACTAAAAGTAGGCTCACACAGATATTTGGGATTTGCTTTTTGGTGATTTTTTTTTTTTTATTGGCTTATTTTCGGTTTTAGTAAATTTAAAAAAAAATCCAATAAATCCTAGGTTTTTGAATTCTACTCAAAAAAAAAAATCAAAAAAAAAAAATAATAATAAACAAAAAAAAATAGTGAGTTTTTTTGGTTTATTTGGCTTTATCAATTTTTATTATTATTTTTTTTGAATTTTGTTTTAGATTTATTTACACAAAATGGACTAGCAAAGTGAAAAAAAAAACTCAAAAAAATAGATGACTTATAATGTTGCCAACGTGGCGACTTCCTAGTAATCCTACAAAGTACGTTTCTGCATCCTTGCCGTATAGAATCGTAAAACTCTTCCTCTTTTACAACTGTATTAACCCCGATTCGTCTCGCGCGAAACCACACTACAACTTCCCTCTCAAAATACTCATGTCAGAGGCCACGTCAACAAGTGCCAGTGCCGCCGCCGGAGCCTCGCCCGAAGACATACTCCGGCTTCCGACCGCCATGATATCCGGCGACCTCAGCGACGACTCCTCTTCCAGTATCACTCGGGCCTTCCATTTTTCTTCTGGAAACCCTAGAATCGAAGAGACCAGAGGTGTCATGCACCTCTACCGCGATGACGTCGCATCTTCGTCCTCTGAACTGCCTGTATGTTTGGTCTCTACTTCGTTGTTGTTCCAATCTGAATCTTTCAATTTTTAGTTCGTGATTTGTATAGAGTTGTAAATTGTTTTGCGTACTTGTTAAGTTGATTCATTTGGCAACTTAACTGTCGTGTTGCTTTAGTTTAGGGTTTGTTCCTGCTGTGTAAAAATTTATTATTACTTCACAATATATGATGCAATGATCTCCCAATATGTCAAGTATTCAATTTTAGGGGTACGGTTCGGTCCGATTTGAGGATAAAATTAAACCAAACCATGCGTAACCAAACCGCAGTTTGAGTGATTTTTAACCTATTAGTTGATTAAAGAATAAGATTAAACAATTATTAAGCATTTGCATAATAAAAATTAATTTGCATAATATTTTTTTTCATATATTTAACACTAATTTACTCCAAATTCCACATCTCATATCTCTCTCACATTAATTTTTACTTTGATATTTCAATGGTAACTATGGTGGGGCGGGGCGGGACAGTTTCAAATGTGGCTTATAAATTTCAAATCGCGGATCAAATCAACCTGCAGTTAGTGGATGCATCGGTGCAGATTGGGCGGTATTTTGCACATTCCTATTCAATTTCATCGTATTGCCATTTTTTTTAAAAAAATTTCAAAATTTATGTATATTTTTTTATGAGTAAGACTAGGGACTCCTAAAGCACGTACCAAATAAATGTAATGTAGGGGTTGAATCTTAGTTGATTGATTCCTAAATAAATCAACGGACATGTCCACGTTATTAGGGATAAATTTAATTGTCATGTTTTAGAGGTCTTAAGCATTTTTTGCTTTTTATTTACTTGATTATATCAATCAATAAAATGCTTAAAGCAGTGGTCTAATTTGGGATCTAATTAATAGTTCAAAACTTAAAAAGAAACAAAAAAAAAAAAAAAACACTTGTTGGATTTATTTATTTTTCTCTTCATGACGTACTTCTCTTCATGTACCAAACTAACTCAATCTTTTTTTATGTACATTACTTTGCCCCCCGGACTTATTCCACCCCTGCCTATGTGGTTAATCTTTATTTGTTTGTTTGTTTTTTTTCCTTCTATGTTTTCATTTTATGTCATATGCAGAACTGTGGACGCCTCACTTGGTTTTGGACATTTCGCTACTTCTGTTTGTTCCTATCGGGTCAAAATTAAATGCTATTTTTTTTGTTCCTTTTTCTTTGGGTACAGTTTGGGTATTTAAATGTGGCCTCCTTGGGTATGCTGGTTGCTGAAAAAAAGTGACTGAAAACTTTGGTATTACTTGGGAGAAAATTAGTTTTTTCACGATCGTTGAAGATTAATGAAGGTTCTTTTGTGTAAAATTTATTTGGCTTCATATTCCTCTGCTTTCTTAGCAATTCACGTGGGAATTTGAAACCTCAAAGTTCGAAGTTGTATGAAAAGATTTAATTGGGGTATTTACCGGTAGGATTTGTTCCTATTTGGTTGGAAATTAAATCTTTTTGGAAAAGAATTTGTTGCTCTTACTTTGTCAGTTAGATTTTTGTTTTTGAAGACAATGGATAGTGGAATATCTACATTTTCACTGTGAATAAGTGAAGATAATTGCCTTTATTTGTCAATCATTCATGTGAAATTTTAACTACATTAGGATTTTCCGCTTCTTATTTGTTCTCGAATCCAATCTAATCTTGGAATATATGTTCATGAGGTTGAAGAATTTACTGATTGCCTGTTTCTCTTTCTAACGCTATTAAGGTTGGAAGGAAAACTCTAGTTTGTGTGCTAGGAGTGCCAAATCACATGACATATGCAGATTTCTGTCAGTTTTGTGGCTCATTCATTCAACATATGTTGGAAATGCGAATTGTCAGGTTCAATTTAAAACACTTAAAAAGTCTACTAGGTGCTATTTGCTTATTTGTTTGAATTTGGTTTTGATTGTTTTATATCTTTGATGGGGGTCTAGGAATGATGGAGTAGAGGATAAGTATAGTGTCTTGATAACGTTTGATGATCAGAACTCAACCGATGCTTTCTACAAGCATTTCCATGGGAAACGTTTTTCCTCTCTTGAGGTTTGATTTTCTCTTGGTGGTCTTTTTTTTTCCATTAACGATAAATTGTTGTCTCCAAAAGTTTGTCATCTTCCTTTATTATCCATGTATAGATTTTGTTTTCTCTTGAATACAGGTGGAGGCTTGTCATGTACTTTTCACAGTTGATGTGCAGTACACTGGTTCAATAGAACATGCACAGACTTCCCTTGCAAGCTGTACAGAGCAGCCCACATGTCCAGTCTGTCTTGGTCTGTTTCTAATCCTCAATTTTACAAATCAATATTCATTTCTTGTAGTTCTACGATGGCACTTTCATTCTTCTGAAAATTTTACAGCTTGGTAACAGGATCTGCAAATTTAATGAAAGCTCATTGGGCTTCTTTCAAGGATAAAATCATATTTTATATTTTTTTTTCAACTCATTACATGTAAGCAGGACAGTTTTGATAGGTTTACAGTTAGTAATTCATGCATATGAAATGAGGAATAAGAAGCGACTGAAATTTGTTTGGTACTTTTTCTTTTCAATCGCATTGCAAAAAAACAAAAAAAAGCCGTGCATTCACTTTTGAATCTTCCTTCAGGTTAGGAGGCTATGGGGCTTAAGAGTTGTACTCTCTGTTGGATAGTTGAGTTAGTGATGTGTTTACTGTAATGAGTATTATCTCTTTCTCTTAAAAAGCTCAGGAAGCTGTACTGGTCTAGAAATTAAGAATTATATAGTGCACTTGTTTAGCCTAACCTCAAACTTTTAATAAGGGTATCTAAAATCCTGCTTGTTTGTTTTCCCTTATTTAACTACATAGATTTATTTATGACTGTTTCAAGCCACATGAAGTTGTGAAATGGGAAGCTGATCTTTAATTTATAGTGTGTTTGGATTGTTCTTATTTTTCTTCTTTGCTGCAGAGAGGTTGGACCAAGACATGAGTGGAATTCTCACAACTATATGCAATCATTCTTTCCACTGCTCTTGTATTTCTAAATGGACAGATTCTTCTTGTCCGGTAAGTAATCTATATGGTTGTTCTGTAGAATTAATTTATAATGAATTGATAGTTGCCAACTTGCCACCCTATCATCATTGATGCATACATGTACATGCTATGTATTTTAGGGCACATATCTTCTTTTCCTACAGATATCTTGCTCAGAAGTGCATTGCCTTTAAAATATAATTAGGTTGAAAGTGACAGTATGAAGGTGGTGCATCTTCTTTACATATTGAAGTTCTGGCCTTTGCTTGTTCTTTTTTGAGACATCTTTTACTCTTTTTCTGTTTGCTAAGTAATGTAAGACATTAAATATGAAAACTGAAGTTCATCTAGTAATTTAAGTTATGTTGCTTCTCCAAATATCCCATCCCTTATGATTGAAGACTAAGCAAGTCATCTTTCCAATTGAGATTCTAAATCATTTGAGTAACATGTTTAACTTTGTGTGCCAGATCATATAAATAATGGTTTAATTATCATTTGTTGGATTGTAAGGATAGTTGTATTTTGCTTATTCAAAAAGGCAAAAAGGAAAAATATTCGTGGACTATAGCCATAACTGTCCATATCATGTGTTGTTTGAGTTATGCGTCAATTAGTCTAGGAAAGATAGTCCTTTTTCTCTGAGAGTGAGTTGGGTTGGTCAATGAAAGTTTTGTGTTTATATTTCCAGGTTTTGCTTGTAAACCAAGCTTCCTTAGAGTCGAACCCATCAAGCTTTAACACTGTCTAACCATTTTAAAAAATGTATGGTAGGAAATATTTTGTATATATTAATCATGTTGTGCAAATGAATCCTTCTGTCATGTATTTGGAAATGTTTTTTTTTTCATTGTCTAACTTGTTAGGGTCTGTGGGTTATGTGGAAATAGGAATTGGGAATTGACTTGGTCTTTATATGTTATTGCAGGTATGCCGATATTGCCAGCAGCAGCCTGAAAAATCAGTCTGTTTTGTTTGTCAAACTTCTGAGAATCTCTGGATTTGTGTTATTTGTGGTTTTGTTGGTTGTGGAAGGTAATAAGTTAATTTTTCTTTTGACAAGTAAGAGATTATTATTCCTCAGCATGGAAAGACTAATTTCTTGTTGTCATCTTCAGGTATAAAGAAGGGCATGCTATAACACATTGGAAAGAAACACAGCACTGCTACTCTCTTGAATTGGAAACACAACGTGTGTGGGATTATGTTGGAGACAACTATGTTCACCGTTTGATTCAATCTAAAACTGATGGGAAGTTGGTTGAGTTGAATCACTATTGTGCACATACTGATGATGAATATGGTAGTTGCAACTGTACTGTAGATCCTGGATTTAGTGAGGCTTTATTGAACAGTAAAGTTGAAAATGTAATGTTCGCTTTCACGTTTACTTGATTTTCTCAGTTTTTTGGTGCCATTAGATGACCTATTCCACAGACTCATTTTAATCGTTATCTGCAGATTGTCAATGAGTACAATGACCTTCTTACTACCCAACTTGAGAACCAAAAGATAGTAAGTTCATTCATTCATTCTCATAATCTTGTTAAGTTCATGTCACCAACTTAAGGACATCAGTTGTGTGAGAATATATTGCATATATATTGTATATTAGGAATTAGGAAAGATTGTGGTGTAAATATTCCAATTGATTGTATTTCCTTTTTCAGTAAGAGGTTTAGAGTTATATAAACTGATGAACCCTTTGTAAATTTAACACAATTGAATTTACAAATCTTACATGGTATCAGAGTTTGGTTTGAAACCCTAGCAGCCAACACGAATCTCTCTCTGGTTTTGCTCTCTAATTCCTTTCATCATTTGGTTCATCATATTCGAAGTCGGCCCATTTGAGTTTGGGTGTGCTTCGTTTGGTTCTTTCGTCTGATTTGAAGTCGACTCATTTGGTCCATCTTCTTCCTTTCATCTGGTTCGTCTTTACTGGTTATGTGGATTGTCTCACCCTGGTTCTCTGGAAGCTCTATTGTCTGGTTCTTTGAGATCGCAAAGCCTCTCTATGTGATTTCGCAGGTCATCACAACCTTTGCTGGTCGCAGCCCTTTCTCTCTCTTTTTCGTTGGTCGCATCCTCTCTCTTTTGCTGGTTGCTGCTGGCTTGTTGCTTCACCTTCGCTGGTGGATTTTGCTTTGCATTCGCTGGTGGTTTTGCTCGGTCATGTTGAGCTTTGCTGATCTCACATACCTGGTCACTGTTCGGAGCCCTAGGAAGATTCATTGTTGGTCTCTATTTCAGTCGAAGAACCAGGTTGCGTGACTCACTCTTTGGTCTCTGTTTGGGTTTTGCTGGTTTTGGTTTGTTGTCTCTCTCTAAGGTTGGGTCTCAACTTCTCTGGTATTTTACCCTTTTGATATTATTTTTTTGATATTATATTTAAGACCCAACACTCTTCTGGTTATTACGCTGTGGTTTTGGATTTAGGGTTTATTACACTTGAACCCTTCAGCTTTTTGGTTATTACAATGACTTTATCTTTTGATGAGTGTGCCTTCTACTATTAGAGGGGCCATTGGAAGTACTATTGTCCCAAGAAGGGATGTTTGCCTACCTTGTCTTCTTAGTAGTCTCAAATCCAGTTCCGGACCTCCTTTGAGTACTTTTCAGCCTTTCGCTGGTTCATTCTGATGTTTGGGGCCCTTCTTCTGTTCTCTCTAAAGGGAGTTCTGCATACTGTGTCATTTGTTGATGACTGCACTCATTACATTTGGGTTTATCTTATGACTTATAAATCTGATTTCTATCAGATATACCGTATATTTCAGTCTATGATCACTACTCAGTTTGGGTCTACAATTAAAGTGTTATGGTCTGACTTGGGTGGGGAATATTTTAAAACTGAGTTTTGTGAATATTTGGCCAATTTGGATACTATTAAGCAAACTTCCTGTACCGATACACTGGCCCAAAATGGTCGAGCCGAGTATAAATACCATCATCTCTTTGAAATAGCTAGGTCTTTTCTTTTCTCTGCCTCTGTTCTAGCTTTATTTTGGGGGGAAGCAGTTCTTACTGCTGTTTTTCTTTTCAATAGCATGCATATTCCCGTTCTTTCTGGCCGGTCTCCTTATGAAGCTTTATTCTCTCAACTTTTCAATTACTCTCTCATTCGTGTGTTTGGATTTGCTTGTTTTGTCCGTCTTCCCGATAAAGATTGGATCAAAATTAGTGTCCGGTTTGTCCTATGTGCCTTTTTGGGTTATAGTCCTACTCAGAACCTTAGTTGCACGAAGCGGGGGTGGGGGCGGGAGTGGGGGCGGGGGCGGGGGGCGGGGGCAGGAGCGAGGAAGTGTGAGCCGATAAAAGTTTCTTAGGTTGGGAGCGCCTTGGAGAGCGGTAATATATATATTTTAATACACATTAGAAGTTTTTTTTTAAATATTTTTATTTTAATACACATTAATTATTTTATTTATTATATTTATTAACAATAAAAATAAATATTTATTTATTATAAAAAAATAAATAATTTATTAACAATAAAAAATCAAGTAAACATATTTATTATTAATAAATAAGTATTTATTTATTTATTATATTTATTAACAATAAAAAAATAAATTAACAATAAAAATAATATATTATTGTTAATTTATTTTTTTATTTTTATATATATTATAAATAAAAAAAATATAACAAATAAGGAATAATAAAATATATTAAAATAAATAATAAATAAAAATTGAATTATTTATTTTATAGATTTTATTAGATATTTTTTTTATTATATATGATTTAATTAGATTTATTATTATGTAACAAATTATATTATTTATTATATGTTATAAATGGGAGGGGAGAGAGATACACAAATCAGAGAGAGAGAGGAGGAGGAGAAGAAGAAGATGGCGAAGGCGAAGGCGAAGGGGAAGGCTAGAGCAAAGGTCGAAGTCGGCGGCGAGACCAGGTTTCTCTCTCTCTCTCCCCTTTACGATTCCATCTTGAACTAAATCGCATTTCTCTCTCCACAGAAACGCGATACTTACACGTTTCTTTCTAGGAAACACGGAATCGTGATTCTGAAGAATCGCTAGTTTTTCGATTCCTGCAACTAAGCTCAGAACGACTATCAGTGTTACGACCCTGTTTCCTGTCGTCTTTATGCCTACCGTCATGTTTCTTTTCTCGAATGTCCACCTTACTTTCAGCTTCCTCCTAGCACTGCTTTGGTTTCTAAAGAGGATTTGATTCACATTGATCCATTTTCTTCTGAGGTCCCTCCTAATGAGCACATCTCTACTGTTTCCTATTAGCTTGTTCTCTCTCTCCTGCTACCACCCCTCCTAATGAGTCCCTCCCTATTGATTCCCATCTATGAAGCATGGGTATTTCGAAAAATTTGCCGTACTGGTATTGGGTGTCTGCCGGCGTATGGTACCTCGTATGGTACTTTTGCATACGTACTGAGTATACGAAACACATACCTAAATTTTTTTTCCTTAATTTTTGACATACCCAGATATACCTAGTATATATTCAAGTTGTACTGTATCTCAGTTGAAATAATATTTTCTTCTACTACAGAGATGAAACTCCTTTCACTAGACGTCTTTTTTATTTTTAATTTTATACTTAGCATAATTTTAAAATTAAACTATGGTTTGTAAGTTATTTAATATATTGACATTTAATTTTGATTTATACATTTACTTTTGGCATTAAATGTTAATTATAGGTTTGATCTTAACAAATTAAGCCATTTAATTAATTTTTGTATTATTCTAAATTAAAAATAAATATTTTTTACAAGCGTCCCAAGCTGAAGTTGTACCCGTACCCTATTTTTTTTGGATTTTACTGTATCAACGTATCCATATCGTACCAGTACCCGTGCTTCTTAGACTCCTATGCTTTTGTTGCCTCTTCTTCTCCTCTTCCCCAGCCTGCTTCTTCTCCTTTGTTGTTAGTCTATTCTCGTCACAAGGCTCTCCCTCCACCAGTTGTCTCTGCCCCTACTACCAATCCTCCTGCTTTTGACGGCTCTGATCTTGTTAACCGTAAGTATTTCTTTCGCATCCGTAAACAGATAGTCAAACTTGATTGTGTTAAAACATGTTTTTCTCCTTCATACTATACCTTTTTGTCTGCTATTCACTCTTTTTCAGAACTCTAGTCTTACAAGGAGGCTTGTTAGGATCTTAATTGGATTCAAGTTATAGAGGATGAATCTTAGTTGCACGAAGCGGGAGCGGGGGCGGGAGCGGGAGCGGGAGCGGGAGCGGGAGCGGGGGAACGTGACCACTTAGAGGAGTCGTAAATTAGGAGCGCTTATGTATTATTTTTATTAATTATATTTTATTTATTATAATGAATAATAAATTATGTTAAAATAAATAATAAATAAAAATTAGATGTTTTATTTTGTAAATTTTTGAAGATTTTTTTATTATATATGATTTAAATAGATTTCTTTTAAACAATTAGATAATTTATTATATGTTAAAAAGTTAAGAAATAATTGTTAAAAAATAAATAATAAATAAAAATTATATTATATAATAAAATAAATAATTTTTTATTTTACAAATAAAAATTATATTATTTATGATAAATTATAAATCTTATTAGATTTTTTTTTATTATATTTGATTTAATTAGATTTATTATATTATTATATAACAAATTATTATATTTATATAATAAAGTATATTATCTATTATATTATTATATAACAAATTATATTTATTATGTTAGATATAATAAATACAGTCGAACACAGTCGAACAGAGAGAGAGAGAGAGAGAGAGAGAGAGAAGAAGAAGAAGCAGGAGGCGAGCAGCTTGGATGGCGATGGCGAAGGCGATGTGGAGAAGATCGAAGGCGAGATCGATCGCGAGAGCAGATCGAAGGTCAGGAGCAGATCGAAGGTCGATCTCGAGCAGGTTTCTCTCTCTCTCTCTCTCTCTCTCTCTCCCCCTTGCGATCCCAGCTTGGACTGGATCGCGTTTCTGTCTCCACAGAAACGCGATTCCTACGCGTTTCTTTCTAGGAAGCGCGGAATCGCGATTCTGACTCCGAATCGTCACCAGGTTGCACGATTCCTGCAACTAAGGGATGAATTGTCTACCTTACAGAAGACTAATACTTAGAAGCTGGTTCCTTTGCTTACTAACAAGAATCTGGTTGGTTGCAAATGGGTCTATAAAGTCCAGACTCATTCTGATGGTTCTCTCGAGTGTTACAAAACTTGCCTAATTGCCGAAGGTTTCTCACAAGGGTATGGTATTGATTATGACGAGACCTTTGCCCCTGTTGCCAAGATGACTATTGTTCGTACTTTGATCTTTGTCATCGTTGTTTTTCATTGATCTCTTTATCAGATAGATGTTAAGAATGCTTTTTTTAATGGCCACCTCACTGAGGAGGTTTACATGCATCCTTCTCCTGGCCTTCACCATTTTTCTGGACAGGTTTGTTGTCTTCGGCGTGTTCTGTATGGTTTGAAGTAATCTTCTCGTGCTTGGCATGATTGCTTTCAGACAGCTGCTACTGAGCTTGTGTTTCATCCTTATGCCCATGACTTTGCTTTGTTTCTCCTCCAAACCTCTACTGGTTTTGTTGCCCTATTACTATATGTCGATGATATGATTATCATTGGTTCTAACTTTTCTGCTATCTTTGAGGTCAAGTAGCATCTCTTCCGCACCTTCAAAATGAAGGATTTGTGCTTATTGCGATATTTTCTTAGTATAGAGGTCGCTTTTTCTCCTAAGAGCTACTTTTTGTCTCAGGCCACATATACCAATGGGGTTATTCACCGTGCCGGTCTTACTAACAATAAGATTTCTGATACTCTCATTGAGTTTAATGTAAAGCTCAACACTACTGATGGTGTCTTTCTGGATGATCCTACTTTATATTGAGAGTTTGTGGGTTGCTTAGTCTATCTGACGGTTACTCGCCCTAATCTTGCCTATGTTGTTTATGTGGTTGACTAGTTTGTTTTTGCGCCTCGCTTTACACATTGGGCTGCTTTGCTTCGGATTCTTCGCTATCTTCGCGGTACTATTTTTCGGGGCTTGCTGTTATCTTCTACTTCTTCCTTAGACTAGATGGCCTATGTTGTTGCTGATTAGGCTGGTGATGTTATTGATTGAAAGTCTACTTCTGGTTTCTGTATGTTTTTTTGCGATTCCTTGATTTCTTGGAAAAGTAAGAAACAAACTATTGTTGTCCGTTCTATTGCCGAAGCTGAATACCGTGCTATGGCTCATGTTACTGCTGAAATTGTCTAGCTTCGTTGTCTCTTATCTGACTTGAGCGTCCTTTAGTCTTTTCCAACCTCTCTCTATTGTGGCAACCGCAGTGCTATTCAGATTACCCATAACATTGTCTTTCATGAATGGACGCAGCATATTGAGATTGATTGACACTTCGTCTGTTAGCATCTACAGTCTGGCTCTATCTTGCTCCTTTTTTTCACTTCAACTCCGCAACTGGCTGATATCTTTTCCAAGACTCGCACTACTGCTTGGTTTCGGTTTCTTCTTGGCAAACTCTCAATGTTTTCTGCTGAAACACCTTGAGTTTGAGCGGGGGTGTGAGAATATATTGTGTATATGTTGTATATTAGGAATTAGGAAAGATTGTGGTGTAAATATTTCAATTGATTGCATTTCCTTTTTCAGTCATAGGTTTCGGTTTATATAAACTGATGAACCCTTTGTAAATTTAACACAATTGAATATACAAAAACATTCAAAAATCTTACAGTCCCTAACATTAGTTTTCTGATATTTGCTTTTGCTAGTCTATATTTTTTTTTCTTGATGGGTGGAGAATTGCATATTTAGGAGTAGTACTCATCTGTTTGCTTATCTAACTAATAGCCTCTGCTTTGCTCATAGTATTTTGAGTCTTTACTACGAGAAGTTGAAGAAGAAACTGAAAGAGAAATATCTGAAGCTGTTGAGAAGGCTGTCAGTGGCAGTCAGAAATTGCAGAAGATGCAATCCAAGCTGGATAAATGTGTGAAAGAAAAGAAATTTCTTGATGAGGTATCTTCTTTTGCTGATCATGACTGAGTTGGCATCTTGTGCCCATTTTAGCTATTAGATTACTTGACAAGTAGGGACATACCCTCTTCCTGGGTGCTCTATGGAATTCTATGAAGCATGGATACTTAAAAGGGCATAATATCCATATCATACCAATGTTGGATATTGATACACCTCGGATACTCACAGAGACATATTAGATACTTTATAAATGTATAATCTACAATTAGAAACTAATTTTCTCTAATTTTGAGTGAGTATCAGATACTAACTTTGTCCTAAGTATTTGATCTATCTTGAAATTAAGATGTGACATTTCCAGTGTATCATCAAAGTATAATTGTTAGAATAAATGCTTGAATAATTTCTATTACTTTGCATACTCCCTAGAGAAGAAAATTTGGCAAGTTTGTGAGATTAATGCATTTCAGATTTGGTCCAAGTTCATGATCACATAACATAACCTTAAATCTTTTTCATGTGAATATGTTGTCAGATTGAAATTGAGAATATTTGGTAGATAATTAAAGATATTGTTTGTGACAAATATGTTATGCCAAAATTACTTTTTTAATTTATATATACTTATATATACATGATATATGTACACACACACATCGCCATATCCTTAATGTATCTGTATCTTTTTAAAAATTTGTTGTATTAATGTATCCATATCATGTTGTACTTATCTTGTATCTATATCCATGCTTCATGGGTGGATTACTTTGTTATTATTGAGCTAGCTAGTTGTTTCTGTAAATGAGAAGAAATATTATAATCTTTTCACTATTTGCATGTAGATCAATGAGAATCTTTTGAAAAATCAGACGATATGGAAAGCAAAGATGGCGGAAATTGAAGCAAGGTATGACTACCTTTCTCCATTTGTCCCCTGTTCTAAAGCTTGTACAGGTTGATAGAATTTTTTCTCATCTACTACCATCTAATATTATCTAATATTTCATAATAGTAAACGGGAAAAAATAGTGTTTCAGAATATATTGTGGCCTACATTTGTGGTTTGACAACAATGAATAAGCAATGTAATTTTTTGATCAGCAACAAACAAAGATTTTATTAAGGCACAAAGCCAAAAGAAGGGAGGATAAGGCATCCTCTAAAAAAGAGTACAAGTGAAAAATGACAAAACAACAAAAGGAGGCAAAACCCAAAACAAAGAAAAACACTACATATCACAAATTGGCACCCAATTTGCTGCAATAAAAAAATAGAGGAATTCCTTTGAAAAAAGGATTCCCCGACACCCAAAATGATACTAAGTGTTGAACTTTATCCCAAAAAAAATGAACATCCTGAGATACTTCTTCAAAGACGTGCCCATTTCTCTCCAACCAAATGATCTTGAAAATCGCAAAGAGAGCACAAAGCCAAGCACCTTGGCCCCGTTCGACCTGCTCAATACTCGAAAATCAATTAAAGTCATTTGTGCACTCTCTTTTGGAGCCACCCACATAACATTTCCCAAACAAAACAACCTTTGCCACAAGCTCGTTGCCACTGGATAATGCAGAAATAAATGATCTAAAGATTCACCATTCTTCCTACACATTATGCACCATTGAGAGGACTTAGAAAACGGGAAGCCCTCCTTTGCAATGTATCATTTGTTAAAGTGCCTCTATGAACCAAAATCCACACGAACATCTTTACCTTAAGACACAAGTCCTCCGTATCTTCTTGTGAAAAGGGAACAAAGGTATATGAGGCTTATCAATAAGTTTGTTAAAAAAAGATTTACAAGAAAAGAAGTCCGAAGAATGAACAGCCCAAACCCACTTGTCCTCCAAAGTTGGAACCAAAAAGACATGTTCAATCCTTGACAAAAGATCCATCAATTCCCTAACCTCCTTATCATTAAGATTTCTAGGAAAATTAAAATTCCAAGAAATTGGAGCCAAAGACGAGCATGCCATGGAAGCGATAGAGCAATTATGAGACTAAGACACTCTGTGTAAATGTGGGAATGACACGGCAAAGGAAGAAGAACCCACCCAAACATGCTCTCAGAATTTGGCAATTTTCCCATTATCCACCCTCACAGAAATGAAATGGAACTAGATTGGATAACTACGAGAAATTGATTTCTAAGGAGCTCGACCATTACCCCTAGTGACCACCTACGAATCTCTACCGTTAACATGAATCCCATACTTGCTTCTAATAACCTTATGCCATAGTGAATCACACTCATTTGGGAATCTCCATAACCACTTGCCAAGTAGAGTTGTGTTCCTAGCCATTATATTACCTATGGCCAGACCTCCTTTTTCCTTAGGAAAGGAAACTGTCTCCCAATTCACTAAATGATCATTTTTGCCCTCATCCTTCCCCTCCTAAAGAAAGTCTCGCATCAATTTTTCTAAAGATATTGCCGCCTTAACTGGAATCTTAAACAGAGACAAAAAGTAAATTGAAATACCACTTAGAATTGTCTTAACTAAAGTGAACCTACCCCCTCGAGAAAGTAAAGCCCTACTCTACCCTTCCAACCGCTTCCCTATCTTTTCCACAACTAGAGCCCAAAATGACTCATTTCTAGGATTACCTTCCAATGAAAGTCCCAAATATTAAATTGGAAGTGTCTCAACACCGCATCCTAGAAGCGCAACCACTCTCTGGAGATTATCACTATCTACATTAATACCAACTACGATACTCTTTTCCAGATTAACCTTGAGTCCCGAAATTATCCCAAACAATTTTAAAACCGAAAAAAGATTAACCATTTGACTTTCATCTCCCAAGGAAAAGAAGATAGTGTCATCCGTAAACTGTAAATGTGTCACAGTAGCCGTACTTCTACCCACATGTGAACCTCCGAACAAGCCTGCCTCTCCAGCCCTATCCACCATCCTACATAACACATCTGCCACCAAAATAAAAAGAAAAAGAGATAAAGGATCCCCCTACCTAAATTCCCGCAAAGCCTTAAAGCTCTCCCCTGGCTAACCATTGACTATCACTGACATGTTACTAGTCACCAAACACCCCATAATCCATGATCTCCATCTCTCACCATAACCTTCACTCTCCATTACAAAATCTAGAAACTGTCAATCCACGTGATCATAAGCTTTCTCAAAATCTATCTTAAAGACAATCCCCTCTTTCCCTAAACTCCTATGTTCTTCCACCTCATTCCTACTATTTTCATAGTAGTGTCGACTACATTCCCTTGATAATTCAATGTCAAACATCTCTAGAAAATTCACCATCTCATTTTATTGGTAAACCTAAGAAGCACAGATATGGACATAGACACAGGACAAGGTGATTTCAAAAAAATGGGACACGGACATGGCGGGGATACGGTAATAAAATAAATTTGTTCGTATAGTTTTATTTTCTATGTAGATCAATATTTCATCCACAAACAATCAAAATTAACAATAACTAACACTAATTTGATATTTTAAAAAAAAAATCATTTTCAAATTAACATTTACCATTTATATATTTTTTTAATAGATTCTATTAAGTATTTAAATCTAAGTAAAAATTAATAAACATTCAACATCTAATAACATCCATCAAAAGTACTAAAGAAAAATAAGGAAAAAACTAGTCGACGTGTCCTCAGAGTGACCCTGGAAAAAAAAAAAATATATATATATATATTTAAATAAAGGGATATGCCAGGTGGCGTGTTCCATATGTGTTCCCACTATGTCCGTGTCCGACTCCCCTACAACACTAGTTTTGAAGTGTCGGTGCCTCATAGAGGTAAACACTACTTGTATCTTTCCAAGAATTCGTTTGTCAGGACTTGAGGACTGTACATACATTAACAAGAAACTCAATTTAATAACCTTCTCCCTCACAAAATAAACTTCTCATTCTTGATTGGTAACACGTGTCCACAAAAGGTTAGTTGTTCCACCATATTCCCTTCCATTTTGGCTAACTATATTTTTATTTGTCCCTCTTTTTTTTCTTCTTTTTTTTGAAGATATGGAACCTCCCCTTGTTTACTTAGGCAGGAACAGAAAAAAATGGCTTCCTCTGGTTTATTATTCATTGTATTATCTTGTGATTATAGATGTATCGAGCGCTATCACCATCTTTATTATGTGTAAATGCCAAAAAGTAATCACTTCATGAAACCAAAGATGACTTGCTAATCTTATTTGACAAATTGATGTTAATAACTATTTATTCTAGTTGCATCGGTACATTGAAAAATCACTCTTGTTTTTTCCCTCTAATTTTATATTATTTCAGGGAGAAGAAGACTTTAAGGCTGAAAGATAATAAAATACGACAACTGGAGGAACAGGTATTTTGGTCGAATCACACAAGCTGCGTCCTCCCACTATTTTCATTGTGAACATACAATTTTAAACCACTGATGAATCTTTCTCACAGCTTAGAGATTTGATGGAGTGCCTCCAAACAGGGAATACAGAGGAACAGCTACCAGAATCAAACGAAATCAATGATAGCAGTACATTGCGAACGCAAGTAGGGTCCTCTTCGAGTAGTAGCACTGAAGGGGCCCAAAACAACTGATGCTCTAATAAGTATCTGAGGGTGCATTATTCTTGAAAAATCACATATGTAGTTGATTTATTAATTTAGGTTAGTGCTGCCTTAGTATAGCTGATGAATATTAACCATCATTTGTTGTATAGCTAACTCTTAACTCTGATGGTTTCATTAGATATCTTACCACTAGAATTTCTCTTTTGTTCTGATCTAGCTGCACCACTTCCACGAACCCTAGTTAGATTTTACCTTTTAGTTATAGGGAGAATTCAATTACTCTCTTTTAGTTTCAGGAAAACTTCGTGTTAAATTTGATAAACAAAGTACATTTTAATGGGGAATACTATATGGTCAAGCCTTACTTGATGGGAGAATTAAGTCTATATGGTCATGTTTGATTCACAAGACTAATAGTGAAGTATTAATAATTCTATTAAATTAGTGTGGTATTCACTATCCAATTGGATTAATATCCATTGGATTAATAATCCCACCCCTACCCCATTACTAATAATCCTACAAATTTGTTGGATTAATTATCCATTGGATTAATAATCCTAAATCAAAATGTTAAAACAAACATAGGTTAATTGGACCCACGGATTAATAATCCCAATTTCATGCT
Organism: Camellia granthamiana; assembly: GCA_036172215.1. Classification (NCBI taxonomy): domain Eukaryota; kingdom Viridiplantae; phylum Streptophyta; class Magnoliopsida; order Ericales; family Theaceae; genus Camellia; species Camellia granthamiana. The sequence continues at coordinate 142,944 of JAXFYN010000155.1, forward strand.
CCAATCCACCCAATCAAACATATCCTATGGGTACAAATTATCCCTTTTTGAAAGAAATTGTTTTTGGAGAAACAGAGAAACGTTGCGAATATTTTTTAGAAATGTTTTGAATAACGGCTAACATTGAAGGGAAAGAGAAAATTCTTGAAAAGTCGACTTTAGTAATTGCCTAAGGCATTAGGTCTAGTGAATATTTTTTGTGAGTGAGATATTCACCATTTGTGAAATAGTTTGGTAAGAAGTCCTTAATTTATTTTGAAGAACATTTTGTTTTCAATTATATCTCTTAATTTATTTGTTGACTTTTGTTAATTATCTGTTTAAATTTTTTTTCCTATCTGTTCAATTTTGTTACCTTATCTGTTTAATTTTTTTTCCCTTATCTGTTCAAATTTTATTATTAGTTCAATTTTAATCTCTTATCTATTGAAATATCTATCTAAATTTTATTATTTGTTCAAATTTTTTATTCATTTATTTTTTTATCTATTTTGAACATATTTTATTATCTTTTCAAATTGTATTATTTGTTCAAATTTTTTTTACCCTAAACACCTATGCCTTTCTCTTTCTTCAAATCCTCTCTCTCCACTTGTTGAACATATGGAATCACATCACAACAACTCGAGAGACCCATCAAAGCCAATGGAGGTCCAACCCAAAGAAGATCATGACCGCACACAATAACCACTCCACAAACCATGAAGATCTGTGGACCGTTACCTAAATGTGAAGGGACGTCACTGATGGTTGAGGATACCGACAACCTATGCAACCTGTGTATTTCACTTGACATGCGAACTGGGACTCTGGTACGATAGAGAGATAGTCCAATGGCTCTTCCAATAGATCCAACCTGAACTCATCCAACCCAAGAAACCCAAGACCAGGATCCAATGAAGTCAGGGTTGGAGTTGGGTTATTCGAATGGGAATGATGGGGGTGGGAAGATGACAGTAGTAAGCGTGAAAGTTGTACAAGCCTCGACTATATGTAAGTATTAGGGTGGGAAGATGACAATAGTGAGGGCAACAATTGTACAAGCCTTGACTATATATGTAAGTATTAGAAGAGAGAGAGAGAGACGATACCAGTGGTGGCTGGTGGTGGTGTTGGGGGACAATAGAGTGCAAAGAAAGGAAGAATCGTAGACCGATTGCACTACCGCCTTCATTTCCCTCAATAAATCGGCGGAGATTGGATTTTTGATGTCGACGACCAGATTGTCGCCACTTTATGGAAAGACCTTGGTGAGGATGAACATTTTGGAAACCCTAGAGAGAGAGAGAGAGAGATCTTAGATGGGTTTGAGAAATAAAAGGGCTTGAGAAACAGAAGTGTGTGAGAATGGTAGGTGTTGGAGGGTTATTTTGCCTCCGTTTGGGAAGTGGGTTGGCTTTTTGGCTTTTTGGCTTTTTTGGCTATATGAACCTGGGGCTCAAAAACCTGGTTTGGAAAGGACTTTTTGACTTTTTTGGCTTTTTGACTTTTTGGTGAGGTGTCATCATGTCAAATTACCAAACTGCCCTTTTTGGCTTTTTTTTTTTTTTTTTTTTTTTTTTTTTTGTTTATGTTTTTTTTTTGGTTTGGTTTTCCCATATTTTGCTTTGTTTATTTATTTATTTATTTTAATTTCGTCGCAAGTGTGGGGCGTTTTTTGCTTAAATTTTTTTTTTATTTTTTATTTTATTTTGGTAAAATATTTTTTTTTTCTTTTTTGATTTGGCGTATCTTGTTTAAATTTTATTATTTTTTATTTTATTTTTTTTCGGTTTTACTTGGCTTATTTTGTTAAAATAAATTTTTTTTTTTTTTTTGTGTGGATGTGGCTAATTTTAATTTTCATTTTATACTTTACTTAGTTCATGTGATTTAATTTACGATTTTTGGCTAATTTTAATTTTATTTTAAGTTTAATTTTAATTTCATTTTAAGTATTACAATAATGTAAATATTCTAAATAATTTAATCAGAAAAAGTGGAAAACAAATATTAAAAAAATTTAATGAGAAACATTTTAATATTTTTAATATTGACAAAATTATTTTAACAAAAAAATGTAAATATTGGCATTTACTATTGTCAAAAAAATGGCATCGTAAATATTGCTTAAATATTCAAAATATTATAAGCATTTCCGATCTCGTGCATTTTGGTTTTTCAAAGTGAGGCACGTCACCAACTGCAAGGGGGTATATCCCCGTGTAAACACATACATATTGTACATGATTATATATTTCAATACAGTCTGTTCCACGTGTGTCATTAGTAATGTTACAACCCTACGGAAATTAGGTCAACTTTTATATATTTCCTAACATTCCGTTCTTACGCATGTAACATAATTTGTCGCGTATGTGAAGGCGAACCAATGCCATATGTGGGTCCTCATCCCCAACCATTAAACCATTCTCGTCATGTTCAACTTCTGGTATGGCATTTACTATTGTCATAGCCTCTTCCTCGTCACAGATTGGATGAACATTTGTAGGGTTACCTGTGTTGCGGCGTATATAATTATGTAATGCCATTGACGCACCTACTAACTGCACTTGCACATTTACAAAGTCATACCGAGGCATGTCTCGAATAAACCCCCATCGATTTTTCCAGGCACCGAAGGTGCATTCCACCACACTGCGTAAGGACGAATGCACTTTGTTAAATAATTCCCTTGGCGTGTTTGCCGTCGTGTTCCGTTCAATACGTCGAAAATCTTGTTGGTGGTAACGGTGGCCTTTGAATGATGCTAAGTACCCTGTCCGGTTTGGATAACCCGAATCGACAAGATAATATTTGCCTGCAGAAATTACGACAACGTATGACACCTACAATTTGTACTGAGAACCCCCTAAATCCAATTGACATGGGCATGTGTTACCTTCGTCAGGATGTGGGAATGGGACATTGTCATTATGTAGTATCTCGTTGAATATGCGACTATCATGCATACTTCCTTCCCATCCGCACGAGATGAATATGAAACACATGTCAAAATCGACTGCGGCCATGATATTTTGCGTGTGACAGTATTTCCTACCGAAATATGTTGCTGCATCTGGCCCCGTCACCCATGCACTTACATGTGTTCCGTCTATTGCGCCAATGCAGTCCTGCAGACAACCCAATTCTTTTGTTGCTTAAAAAAATGTACGCTGTTTTGTATTTTCCGAACGTCACGTCCAGTTACTAATAAAAACAAAATAAAAGTTTATCTTTATGTATATGTAAATAATGCATTTCGGTTGTACCTTGAACGGTAGGTATTTACGTCTAGACCGCACGTATGGATGTATACGATGCTGATTGTATGTGGGCCGGCAATGGACAACAGTGAACTGCTTCATGGAATTTAATACGTTATGCACGTGCCGAGACACAGTCTCCCCCGAATGTTGGAACCGTTCTTGGATTTCCCGATTTTGCTTGCCTTTCAACACATGGATAAACATTGCAACGCTTTCTTCAACAGCTAAACCATGTGGACGTTGCGGGACTTGTAACCCAAAATCATTCATTAATGTTTGACACAGTGCGACAAAAACTTCCTTCGGCATGGACACGTTTTCCTCAAATTGGCCCATATGTCCCGCATATAGTTCGGATATCCATGCATTCCCGGTCAGTATAGAAGTGCGACATGGCGTTTTAGCAATGTGTTTTTCGTACCACTCTGTCGCATACTGGCATGCTTGTACAATTGTGCAGTTGTGTTCTTGTTGCACCTGGACGGCCATTTGATTAAGCATTTCCGTTATTTCGTCGTTGTAGCTTCCATCCCAGGGATTCATTACGTCTTCCTTGATTCAAAACCTACAAGAGTGGCACTGTTTCAATCAGTTTGCTTCCCCAAATCGGATTCCATTAATTTGTAAATTTGCAATACTAAAAATGCAACATGTTCACAACCCTATTGCGCCAATGCTGTGACGAATGTATGTTTTAACGCATAATGAAATGAAAATTGGGAAAATTGTGAACCTGCTAAACTGCTAATAACATCGCACTTTGGAAACTATAAACATACACAAACCTAGCAAGGAAATCGGTTGTACCCGATTGTACAAAAAATCCATACATTTACTTCAAACATAAGCATCCCATTCATGTCTCACAAAGTGTACACACACAACCATCTTGTTTCAGCAAATGGCATCCCATTCATGTCCCATTCATATCCATACCTAAAAGTTTTGGGAACCATAGGTTGCAAGAAAAAACATAAACGAACGACAAAAAAATAAAAAATAAAGTCACCACACAACCATCCTGTTTTAATACAGTGCCAACATAAACATAAGTAAAAGTTTATAGAAAGCAATAGAAGGAAAGGCATATTCAGCACTGATAGAAGCGCTGCATCACATCCGGCGAGCCCCGAACAGATTTGCAAAAGGCGCCGACGTAGTGCACTGGAGCTGCTTCTGGGTAAGCCACCCTATGATGGAGTCGTCATCAGGCTGGCACATCATAACCTCACGTAAATCGGCGTTATCCATAAGTGATGTGGCGAAGTGGAATAAGGGCGTACCAGCCAGCAATGTAATACCTGTCAGGTGATGCATACACTCCGAAATAGTAAAAAGCGATTCGTTGCCTGTGACATGTCTCACCGTAACCTGCTGATTCTTTGTACGCACCACATTGGTAAGAGTGTTCATGCTTTCCGCAATAACTGACGCGCCACTTGTTGCCTTCTTCGACTTTGAAACACTACTTGATAGCGTCTTTCTCTTTTTCTCCTTTTCAATCGGAACATGCTCCAGTGAAGAATCTGAATCCACGTCCTGTACTCCTGCGGGTATCGGATCAGCAAATGGCTGGGCCCCCAAACTGTGCACTGAATCAGATGAGTCCTCAGCAACTTCAGGAAGTTCCTCGCCCGGGGTCCAATGGTGCTTCCCAGTAGCTGATGCCCCCATGAAGACGGTCTCCATCAAGTCACGATGTTCCAAGGTTTTTTTCCTGAACTTGGCACACATCTTGTTTATCTGTTGAAATAAAGAAATATGAAAGAGAATGATGTTACATTTGATTTAATTAATAACAATTGAACTACAAAAGTTAAAAATATACTGGTGAATGACACATATGAAATATAACAGTACATGTACTTACCGATTCCATTTTGTCCCACCACTCCTCAGGTGCCTGAAACATACCGGTGTCAACGTCAAACCCTATACCTGACACTCCTTTGCTTGAATCCATCAACTTTGTCCAAGCTTGCCACTCTTTTTTCAGACGCATGTACTTATTCTTCAACTGTTTGAGTCCATGTTGTCTTCCTGTTTTTCTCTCAAATTTTCTTCCCAACGACTTGTACCCTGCTTGGCTGAGGACTAGGAATGGGTGATTGCCTTTACTTATCTCATTCGCAATCAGTTGCAGAAAAACGCGGGTTGAGGCACTGTCCCATGTGGCCTTGTGGCTTAAACGACTGTGTGTATCTTCAAGACTGCTTGACTTGTCAGTGACAACGCCTTTGCTTTTTGATTTGGTACACGGAGAAGTATGTACGGAAGCCATTACTAATGTTCGTTTACAAAAGATTACCATCACACATACGATTGTTACATACAAACTCATAAGCCATTACACATTAATAACAAATAAACAGAGAGATAGGATGCTAAGTTACGCAGCATTTAAACATTGCACATTAATTATATAGTACCACAGGTTGCATGGAAGTTAGAAGTGCACATAGTTATGATAGTCAGTAATACGTCTACCGTTTCGAAACTACCAACATAGTAACGTGTTTGTACATACTATTTTACATATTACCAATAAAGAAGTAACATAGTAACGTGTTTTTACATACTGCATGTACGTAACGTTGCTTACATACGGAACAACAAAACGACAACGACAATGCATAGCACATATACGATGGTCTTAAGGACACGGAAGGATTGTTGAAGGTCTATGACATCAGCCCGCAATTGCATGACAAATTCATCCCTGGGTGACGCATAGTCTTGGTTTTCTCGCCTAGGTTCATCGCACCAATCAATCCAACTGACACAGGGCTGATGAGTGCAAATTATGGAACTATTAGTTTCATGGGTTGTTAACGAAGGGCAGTTATGATCTAAAAGAATGGGTCACTCACCAAAAGGCGGGGGCATGCAAAGTAGAGACGCCCTGGATTTTTGGTGGACCTGGAAATCTTAACAACACAGGGCCATGTCCGCAGGCACACATTCGTGGCCATGTAGTGGAAGTTGCAGTAGATGTAAACGAAGCCATGCTACGATTTACAAACAATAGCGTAAATATGTTTTTAAATGTACATGACTGAACATCGAAACGTACAAATCTTAACAAAATGAGAGTTTCTGATTCCGATCATGGACACGTAATTATGATAAGGGTATTGTGCATCTCCAAGCAGTAGTACATTGGTTGCCTCAAGTGTTTGACAATATGTATAACTAATAACTAAATTTCGCTGATAAAAAAAAAAAAAAATTATAAAAAATTAGTGTGGACAATTGCAAAGTGGTAGTTGCCGGGATTGAAAAATTTTGTTTGAAAGGGGTTAGGGTGTTAATGTAACTTTAGGTTACTCCGAAAGGGTGATGTTATGCTTGAAATGAGACCACACTTGCCACGAGTTTTGGAATAAAACGTACGTGATTGACACCCTCTTTTGGTCATCTCCTTTTTTTTTTTTTTTTGGTTGTTGAGGAAATTACAATGTAATGGAATAGTGAAGAAATATTTGTATTTTTGTAGTCGTATAAAAATTTTCTATGTATGGTCGAAGTCAGTCCTGTGTTTGTTGCAAGTGTTTATGTGTCCAAGTTGCACCAAGAAAAATTTCATCAATTGTATAATTATTTTTCCTTATCCCACTTAAAAATATGTAAATTACAATGTCAGTATTTATGAAAGAAGAACAGAATCGGAAAAAAAAAATGTAATTAATTTGATAACCAATTATTTTAACAAAAAAATGTAAATTGCAATGTGAGTATTTATTCATGAAGAACATAATCTGAAAATTAGAAAATGTAATTAATAAAAACCCCATACATGTATTTCAAAAAATGTAAATTACAATGTGAGTCTGTACTGATGAAGAACAGAATCTGGAAAAAAGATTTTAATTAATTTGATAACCAATATAATTTCAGAAATGTAAATTACAATGTGAGTATTAATTCATGAACAACAGAATCTGAAAAGTAAAAAATGTAATTAAAAAAAACACATACATATATTTGAGAAAATGTAAATTACAATGTGAGTCTGTACTGATGAAGAACAGAATATGGAAAAAAAATGAAATTAATTTGATAAGCAATATAATTTAAAAAATGTAAATTACAATGTGTGTATTAATTCATGAACAACAGAATCTGAAAATTAAAAAATGTAATTAATAAAAAACACATACATATATTTGAAAAAATGTAAATTACAATGTGAGTCTGTATTGATGAAGAACAGAATATGGAAAAAAAAATGAAATTAATTTGATAACCAATATAATTTAAGAAATGTAAATTAGAATGTGAGTACAGGCCACAGTTCCAAATTAATTAATTTTATCATCTGCTTATTTGAACGAAATTAATTTTATGAATTGTAATTTATCATCTGCTTATTTGAACGAAAATTCTACAACGACATACGAAGATATCCCTAGATCGGCAAATTAATTTTAAGGGGGGGAAGAAAAAAAATATGAAAAAAAACATTGGAGGAAGGAAATTAACAAGAAAAAAATTGTAATACAGATTTTTGTGGATCGGGATAGTTGGATTTTAAAATTTTTAATACAGATTACAAAAAAATTAACAAGGAAAAAATTTTAATATCCCCAGATCCGCAAATCTACAACGACATACCATCAATACAGGCCAAAATACACTGCGATCTGAAGTGGGGGAAGGCAAAACGTAGAAAAAAATATAAACATTCCATTCATGAAGCATTGGGCATTACGATCTACGAAATCAGTTCTGATTTGGAAGAGTTACCAGTTAATCGGTGGTGTATCGACAAGTTCTCCGCCGCCAGAAGCCTATGCCGGTGCCGATCGGTCTAGCCAAGCCGTAGATTGGATGTCGTCGCTGGTGGTTGGGAGAGATCGCCTGGGTCGCTCCTTCCGTGCCCTAGCTGTGTTGCTTGTGTTGTGTGTGTGTGTTGTGATGCGTAAGGACGAAATGAGTTTGGAAAGAGATCTGAGGGTATTTCGGTCAATTCACCCGTAGAAGAGTTCCTCCCCCAACCCTAGCAACCGTGTTTTGTCGCTTCCTGGCTAAATGAGCCTCACTTGTCGTATGTGGCTCATATAGCCCGTGAGCCCTTCCCAAACTTATCTTTATGAACATAATAAATTGGTGCCTGGACTTTTGGGCCAAAAAAAAAAAAAAAAAATTGGATTTTTTGCCCAAATGCCTGAATGGAAATTCCAAAGAAATTAAAAGGAAATTGTTAACAAAATTTTGCACAAATTACTGACACTGAAAAAAATTTGATTAATTTGTTTGGAGAGATTTATAGCAAATATTAAAGAGATGAACATGTTCGAAAACATCTTATATTTGAGAATTTTTAATAAGACATATAACAAGTTTTTGGAAGCTATTTACAAATTTAATAAATGAATAAAAAGACTTTAAAATTTAATAAATTTTATATTGTATTTTTATAAGAGCACTCAGACTAAAAATCTAAATTTGAATTCTTTTTATCTAATAGTCCACGCGCAGAAATAGTATGTCCATAATGACATACTCAGATGAAATGTCCAAAATACTTTATATATATATATATATTTTGTAACTAGGTTTTGATCTCTCAAACCCTCATATATATATATATATATCTCTTTTCCTCACCGCCGCCACTGTTGACTGACCATTACCATCGTCGTTCCACCGACTAACCGCCACCATCGCTGTCTCGTTGACTGACCGCCTCTCTCTCTCTGTCTCTCTTTTCTATCTCATTCTTTTCATTCGTTTATTTCGACATTGACCTCCTCCTCCACCGCACTTGTGCTTCACGGGCTACAAACTCTACCACCATTATCACCAGATCGGACCTTCACAATTCAAACAATACATATACACACACACATATATAGTTTAGCTCTAAGATCGAGATACATATACATAGACCTCTCTACTCAAACCACCGCCGCCGTATCTCTCGATCTACCGCTGCATCTTTACAAGTATGATCTCTCAAACCCTAAACTTTCTTTCTTTCTCTTCAACTCTTAGATTTGTCGATTTCTCTCCCTAGATTTGCATACTCCATCGATGCATTGTTCATTCCACAATCTTAAGTTTAGTTATTTAGATTCAACAATTGATTTCATATTAACTCTCTCTTTCTCTCTCTCTCTCTCTCTCTCTCTCTCTCTCTCTCTCTCTCAGGGTTTGTATGTGATCTTTGGATGAAATGAAAGAGGGCTTGAGATGTGAGAGTCTAGTGGTGACCACCGATTTCATCATTTCACAGATTTCATCATTTTCAGTTTTAATTTTCTTTGCAAATGTATGTAAATTGTTTCTATGTTGTAGATCTGATGAAATCTGATCGATTTGTGATTTGATTTGGTTTTTTAGATCATTGATGATCGTGAAATTGACAGATCGAGGGAGTTCGGGTTTGTGATGTTCAAGGATTAGTAGTTGTTAATGAACTTTGTTTCTCAATTTATTTATTTATTTATTTTTATTTTGTTGATCTCTTGATGTTATTGTTGATGATGAATTTTGTTGTTGATGATAAAACAGATCTGAAATAGCATTGAAACGGATATGTTATTATTGGACTTCAAAATTTGAACAAATAATAGGATTTGAATAGATAATATGATAGATCTATTCAAAATTTGAACAGATAAGGGCTTAGTATTGCAACATATACGGGTTGGTTTGATTATGTATTTCAACCGATAGAATTTTGTTTGGTTTGGTATTTCAACAAATAAAAAAAAAAATTGAATAGATAATAAAATTTAGATAGATATTTGAATAGATAAAAGGAAAAATTGAACAGATAGATATAAATTTAAATAGATAGAAAATAATTTGAACAAATAGGAAACAAATTTGAACATATAGTAAAAAAAAAGTCAACAGATAAATTAAGGGGTAAAATTGAAAATGAAATATCCTTTAAAACAAACAAAAGGACTTTTTACTAAATTATTTCACAAATGGTGGATCTTTCACCAACAAAAAATATTTACTGAATCTAATGCCTTAGACAATTCCTAGAATGAATTTTTCAACAATTTTCTCTTTTTTTAACTGTTTCTGACGAAAGATGTGAATTTGGTGACTATCATGGGTTGGCCTCTAAAGACCAAATTACAATGTGGCAAGCAATTTTATATACACATTTAGCTTCAATAAATTTTAAGGTCATGCTTATTTGACCGTACTGCATTAAGCAAGATTAGTATTGTTTGCATTAAGTGAGACTAGTATTGTTATCAATTCCTTTGGACCGATGGCATTAAGTGAGATTAATATTGTTGTCAATTCTTTTGGATTATGTATTTTATTTATTTTGGAATAATGTTAGAGATCTACACATTTGATCCACAAATTCATTCACAATCTATCTATACTATATATATAATCAAATGTAGTTGTATTGACAAAAGCCTCCAAATATTCATTCCTCAATTCTCATAATTTTAAAGTTCTTCCTTTCTTACGTGTCAACCCTCTTTGATTGTCTTTCATGTTTTCTATTTTCCTCCATTTTCTATTTGTTTGATTAATTAAAATGAAAATTAATTTCATGGTTTATGGATAAAGATTTGAATTTCAAAATTCCTCCATATAGATAAACATATAAAAATTGATAAATAATTTATGAAAATTAATTTCATGGTCTATAGATAAAGATAAAAATTAATTTCATAACTTATAGATAATTTAAAATTTCTTCCCATAAATGAACTTATACAAATTAATAAATAACTTATAAAAATTAATTTAATGACCTATAGATAAAGATAAAGGTTAAAAAATTGATTTAAAAAAATTTGAAATTACTCCTTTTTTTTGCCCTTCATTTTGTACTTTAATTAATTTCATTATAGATAAACATATAAAAATTCATAAATAATTTATGAAAAATTATTTCATGAGCTATACATAAAGATAAAAATTAAAAGAATTATTTTTAAAAAATTATTTCATGAGTTATAGATAAATAAACATATAAAAATTGATCAATAATTCACATAAATTAATTTCGTGGTCTATACATAAAGATAAAGATTAAATAATTGATTTACAAAAAATTAAAACAATAAAATTTAAATAAAGATATGATTTGTTTATCTGTATCTATCAAAAACATATCAATCTAAATTCTTATTTTGATTTACTTATATTTTTTTCTTCTTCTATCAAATATTATCCCTTTTTTATTTTGAATTTTTTATCTTATGAAATGTCATTATCTATAACTTTTATCTCCTATTAAACTCTTAACCTTCTCTTTATAATTTTTATTATTCGTTACTATCTACCAAATGATAAAGATATTAATAATGAAATAATGAAGGATACAGCCTACATGGGAGGAGGTAGCACAAAAATATTACAAAATTAATTTTCATCATTATATTTATCTAAGGTAATAATTTGATGTTCTTTCTCTTAGTTGTTAAAAATAATTTGTATTAGATCATTGCTATGTGTTTTTTCTTTTTATTTTCCTTTTTCTTTTTTTTATAAGGTTATCATTTGTTATAGTATTTCTTCAATCGTATCTCTAAATTCTCTCTTTGAAATTTTTGTTTTTTTAATAATAAAGTTTAGAACCAATTTCTTGTCAAATTTGTTTTCTTGGTACTTATTTTATTGAAAGATCGAGACAAGTTCAATTTTAATATGATATATGAAATTAATAATGTTAAACTTATTTATTTTGATAATTTATTTAATTATATTTTAATTTATTTGAAAGAGAAAAATAGAATTCAAAATTTATTTTGATGATTTATTTAATTATATTTTAATTTATTTGAAAAAGAAAAATAGAATCCAAAATTTATTTTGATGGTTTATTTAATTATGTTTAAAAGAGAAAAATAGAATCAAAATTTATTGTGTCCTATTATTTGTCACCTAAACTTTTATCCTAACTATTGTTTGAATGCATTTAATATTTACTTAAATCAGGAGTTCATTTCAACCTAATAATAATGCCCAAACTAGAGATTCAAACAGCCCAAAGCAAAGGTTCAAACAGTCTAGCACAGCAGCAGGTCAAAAGGTTCAAGCGGAAGATATTCAAATTAGTAATGATGGAGTGGAAGATATTCAAATAAATACAACGGCTATAAACAACTATAAATTTCATTATATATACCAAAGCCTCTAATGTAAACAAGTTACAAAAAAAAATCAGAAAATATTCTTTGATCTATAATCACTTACATCTATTCTCTGAAAAATTCTCTGAGAAGTGTTCTTTAATTTTTGTTTACATCCTCTTTCAGAAATTATGCACTGAGACGTGTAGTTTTAAGCTCATCTTTCCTGTGTGAGGTTTACAGAAAAATCAGAACTTTATTTTTATATCTATCTTTGAGAGATAGTTCTTGTAGCTTTCTGTGAAAGTAAAAACACATTCTTTTTAACCTTGTAAGAGTGTAGTACACTCAGTGTTCTTGACTTAGAAAATCTATGTAAAATCTGTGGAGGATTGCTCCATATGTGAAAAGGTTGCTAGCACCCTGTGAAGCTGGAGTATAATTGAAAATCTCAAGTGAAACTTGAGGAGTGGACATAGGCCGAGTTGAAACCGAACCACTATAAATTTGTTTGCCTCTCTCTCCCTTATCTCTTTAATTTATTTAAATTGCCATAGCTATATTTCACATTTTCACTGTGCTAAAATCATTAACTGACATAGTTGTTAGAACACTTGTTTTAATTATTTTTATTTCATTAACTATATTTATCTATTGTGCTAGTCATAATTTTTTATTAGGGTATTATTATTTTTATTTGTAAAAACCTAATTCACCCCCCTCTTAGGTTGTCTTTTGGGTAACAAATAAACATAATACAAAAATGGTAGGGAAGTACTACATATTTGTCGATATCTCTCTGTTATTGTTAGTTGATTTGCTAGATTATATTATCAATTTAGATTCCATATGATTTAATTCAATTTTCATAACTTTAGTTGCATTCGATTATTTTTTCATTGAGTAACATATATAATTTTTTTGTTGGTATATAATGATTAAAGCTATCATTTATTATATTTCTTCAAGAACAATTCAAATAAATTGTCATTATTTTTTTAATAAATAAAATGGATTAAAACTATTTTCTTATGTAATTTTTATAATCTTATGAAATTTTTAGGAACCATGCAAGTATTTTTCAAACTATGGAGAAAATGATTATGGAGAAGGATTTATATGCATGTGTCATTGATAGAGGAAATCAAAGATAGAAAGTTGCTAACATGATCAATTAATTATTTATTTGAGAAGTTTTTTTATGAATAGGGTAACAAACTTAGATTAATTTTTTTAAAAAAACTACTTAGAAATTATAATTAAAAATTAAGATTTATTCATAATTTGGTCCCATAATAATAATATAAACCACTGATTTACAAGTCTAAGTAATTTTATGATAACTTTTCTGAATTTATAGAATTTTTCTCTTTTAATACTTTGTTTTTGTTTTTTTTTGTTTTTTTTAACAGGATCAATTAATGATTTATTTGAGAAGTTTTTTTTTTATGAGTAGGGTAAAAAATTTAGATTAAATTTTTTTAAAAACTACTTAGAAATTATAATTAAAAATTAAGATTTATTCATAATTTGGTCTCACAATAATAATATAAATCACTGATTTAAAAGTCTAAGTAAATTTGTAATAACTTTTCTGAGTTTATATAATTCTTTCTTTTAATACTTTGTTTTTGTTTTTTGTTTTTTTTGTTTTCTGCATGATAATATAATTTGATATAAGGTATTTATATTATCAAGTGATTGTGATACTATTATCCCCAACAATCTTTATAATCAACAATTTTTTATGCATATCAAATTTTATTGTGAAATTTTGTGGATTAATTATGGTTAACATCTACCAGGATGGCCTAATATCATGGCTTACCGCTATTAAAACATAATTTGAAACTAGAATAATTTATTTATCACACAAAATGTATATAGTATATTTTTCCGTGCATAGCATGGATTACTGCTAGAAATATAGTAAGGGAATGGGGCCCTCAATCATCTTGATTGTAACAAATTAAAAGTTTACACCTATCTTAACATGTCATTGTGGGTAGAATTGTGAAATTTTTTTGAAAGTCTCAATATTTTCCTTTATTTTGTGTTTGGGTTGGATTGACTCGGGATTGTAGACGCGCCCTCCGGGGACCTCGCTACAGTTCAGGACTCGAATTTGTCACTGTTCTAAATCTTGAACCAAAGAGTCCAAATCCGGCAAATCGTTTTGAGAAAACAGATTTTTTGAAAGAAGTGCCAAACATGGACTGCTTTGCCAGATACAGAGTCGCCACCTAAATATTTTATTTTGGGAAATTTAGGAAACCCTGACTCGTGCCTAAGGCCACGTGTCCGTCATCACCAAAGTTGCCTCGGCTCGGGAACTTGGGTACGATTGGGGAAGGTCACTTCGTGAGCACCCCCGCTCGCCCGATCAAAGATCGGCCTCTACTAACTATGATATCTAGTTTTGAAAACATTATGCGTTCTTATTCCGGTTATTAGCCTAGATTTACTCTGTGATGCGCACAACATACAAGTATAGACCGGGTCGCCTGAATTGGAACAAAACACTTCATGTTTGTTTTTGAAAGATGGTTTGCTACTCGCAAGTAGGCTTAAAATGCAGATTTTGCCACCCTCAGGTGGGTTTTAGAAAAGATGGTTTTGCCACTATCTAGTGGGCTTAAAACTCACAGTCGATGATTTGTTCCAATCCAAATAACCCAACCTTCACCCACAAGCATTCAGACAGTTATATCACATAAGCACATAGCCTCATGGTAAGCATGCTATCATGGCAGTCACTCACACACATGCAAGGATACTAAAGCATAAAAACTTACCGAGTACTCCAAGCCAAAACAAAAGCTGATTAAAAATCATGCATGATCCTAACTATACAGAAATGCCTAATGCAACACATGTAGAAATGCAACTATAGCAGGCTCGGCTATTCTAAACATGGCATATGAGAATCAACAGCTATCAAGTATTCAACTTGGAATTGAAATACGAATGCAGTTAGTATGATGCGCCGAGCCTGGTGCATACAAAACAGATGAATGAATGCAAACATGCTATCATACCGTATGTTAATTGAAACATGCCCTAATCTAACCATCATAAGCTAGTAAATAAAAGGGAGAAAGACGTGGGGTTGGAAGACATACATCATACGCACGCACACTTATTACAACATTGCCCTCGCTCGGAGGGTCCAAATAAATAATATACAGTCCCGAATAAATACAGTCCGAACAAGTACAAAAATCCTAATTAATTTACAAATTAATCTAGGAAAGCTATAAATTGGCATGCAAGCCAAGGACTGCCTCGACTCTGCTGAATGATGTATGTTTGGGCTGCCTCGCGCGGAAATCCACTGGGATGCCCCAATTAGCCTCTGTTTTGCAATTATTCTTGGAAAGCGCGCCAAACTCCGAAAGGTTGCTGATTCTTGATTTGCTGCAACAGAGAGCAGGAAAGGCGCATAGCAATGTATTTTCACATATGTATGCATGCCTCGATCCTCGTGCCACCAATCACGCATCTCAATGCATGATGGCCGAGGAGTCAAATTGCACAACTCAATATGGAATGAATGCACATGAAAACACAACAAGACCGAGACTCCATCATGGATAATCCGGAGTGTCGGTGACTAGGGAATTGAGACACGTTTCGTCACTCGGAGTACGAAACGTCCCTCGTTTCCCGTGCTCAGGCTAACTCCTATCCCAAGCACAATGCAATATGCATGCTATGCATGAATGCAACTAAGATACATCCTAACATACACAATGCTATGAAATGGCATACACGATGCACGAGGTAACATGGCATACACGATGCGCTAACATACAACCTAGCATACACAATGCTATGGAATGAAATGGCATACACAATGCATAATGGACTTACACCAACACAAGCGGACCTCAGCCACACTCACATAGGAGGCCATTAGATGAAAAAGAGACACTCGAGATGCATGCACACATGCACGCAAACCGAGGACCGACCCTAAGGCACCAAATGCCACTCTAACAAGACATGGCAAGGCATGGAATATGACATACTAGCATGCAAATTTCAGTAGCAAAATATGATGCAAAACAGCCCCAAAACATGGAAACATGGCACCCGATACATGGAATGAGACCCGAAACATGAAATTAGGTACATGGAATGACCTATGGCTATGCAAAGCATGCGTTATTTAAACATGAAGTGTGAAGACAAAATCAAGACAGTCCCGAAACAAGCATATTTACAGTTTTAAGCAAGGCCAAACAGTGAACACAAATAGGACTAAGCTAGCATGCAAAAATGGCCCCGAAAGAGAGATAATGAAGCAAGTAGCAGCTTCTGGCCCTAAATGGCAAATATCCCTTCAACCAAGTTGAAGAGGGGCTCAAAATGAAGCACTTTACAGTTTACAACAAGCCACGAAAACAAACACAAGTATGTCTAAACTATTATGCAAGAAATGGGCCAAAAGGGAGACAAAGAAGCAAGTGATGGTTTCTGGCCTCAAATAGAGGAGGGCCCTTCAACAAAGTTGAAGAGGGGCCCAAAACATGGTATTTTACAGTTTATGACCAAGCCCAAAACAGTGCACAAATAAGCTTAAAATATTATGCAAAAATAGGCCTAAAAGGAGGTTTAAACACAAAGAGCAAAAAGGGAGCCTCAAACAACAAAGGACCCTTGATAAAACATGAAGAGGGGGTCAAAATAAGGCTATTTACAGTTCGGACCAGAGCCCAAAAATGTAAGCACAAGGGGCTAACAAAACATGCAAAAATAAGGCCAAAAGAGGGATAAAGAGGCAAGTGAAAAAAGGAAGCCTCAAACAGTGAAGAGCCCTTCAACAATGTTGAATAAGGGCTCAAAATAAGCCACTTTTCAGTTTATAACCAAGCTCAAAACAATTTACAAATGAGCCTAAAATACTATGCAAGAAAAAGGCATACAAGCGAGGTAAAGAAACAAGTGTAAAAAGGAAGCCTCAAACAGGGAGAGACCCTTAAATAAACATGAAAAGGAGCTCAAAATAATACTATTTTCAGTTAGGGTCGGAGCCCAAAAATGCAAGCACAAAGAGCTAAAATATAGATCAAAATAGGGCAAGAAAAGAGGAGAAGAAGACTTACCCTTGAAGAACCAAACTTCAGCAACTCTTGGTCCAAGAAAGGTTGTTCCTAAGCTCTGGAAATGGCCCTAAAGCTGCTGGAATGGAGTAAGGAGGAGTGGTGCTATGGGTTGTAGAGTAAAGGGTGCAAGAACCTTTAGGGTTTGAAGGTTGGAAGAGAGGGAGAGAGGGGGGTGTAATGCAAGGCTCCAAGAGGATTTTCTAACCCTTAAAACTGAAGGGGAGGGGCTGGCTATATAGGCAAAAGAGGGGGGAGAAAAGGGGGGGAAATGGAATTCAAATTTTCCCCAAAAAGTGCAGCCCCCCGGATACACAATCTGGGGGGAAACAAAATACAGATTTGTAATGTACCAGAGGAGGGGAGCAAGGCCGGCCTGGTATTTAAGTTGCAGGTGGCCAGCCGGCCCTCCCCATGGCCAGTCGGCCAAGGGTCAAAAGGTTCAAGTGTGATTAGTGGCCGGCCACCCCAGATTGGTGGCCTCCCATGTGTGCACAACACAACCATGTGGTCAAAAGCTGGAGAAAGTGAACCAGGAAAGAGAAAAGCCCATTTTTCAAAGGGGTTCAAAAGGTTCAAGTGCAATTACTGGCCGGCCATGTGATATTGGTGGCCTCCCAGGTGTGTACAACACAAATATGGGGTTTAGGTTTAAAGAAAATGGCCCAAGGGTGGTCAACATTGGCTTTGAAGTGAGAAAAACGGGCGACGGAGGGCGATGAAGGAATAAAACTGGTTGTCAGAACAATTACTGGCTTCCCACCCTTTTACAGCCTTCCTAACAATAAAAATAAGGCCTCCACCAAAAAAGAACCAAAACCGATGCAAAATGAAAGTTCGGGGGCCAAAACGCGCTGCCCGGGGCCCCGAAAACTGACTGTTAAGCACCGGAGGTGGCGTTCGACCACGAAGTTGGTCTCTTAGACCACAGTGTCCCTCAAAAGGGAGGAAATAAGATGTATGCCAAAAACCGGAGCAAACGGAGGTGGTTAAGCGGTCCCGAACCGAGGCACACGGCCGACGGCTCCGAAAACCGGAAAACCGGATTCCAAACGGGCAAAATGGCCTACAACCACGAAACGTAGTCTATGGCCACTGAGAGATGATCTAAGAGACCTCTCCCTCCCTTCGAGAAGAGAAAACAGAGCCTGGTTCGCAAACCGAGGCAAGGCACAGAAAAGTCTGGAAGTCCGGAGGCAAGACTCGCAGCCGAGACTTCGAAACTTCTGAACGAGCACAAAATGCAACATCACCGAGCGCTTAATCGGTGACGTCTGAGTCTTAAGGTCGGTCAAAAATGGGGTGTCTACAGGGATTACTAAGAGTGGTCAATTAAATTTTTTTTTATTTTAGAATTTAACTAATTAGTCTGAACCTCTCTTGGGATCCATATAGTGGATACTATCTTTAGCGTGGATCTCAATTTTCTTTGTCAAATATTGGATCTCAATGGTACTACCACAAAATTATTACTAATACATAAAAAAATATTATAACTTTAATTATTAATATATATAAACTTTATCGTTTATTTGTAATTTTTTTTTTATATATTAAATATGCACTGATTTGAATTTTTCTCATAATTTAATCCCAAGACCATATCTACCAAAATTAAGTTGAATCTCCATTATCATCAAAAGGTCATTTTAAGCACAACTGGCTCTCGGAAGGGTTTGTTTGGCAGAATCTAATCATGCAGTCCAGATCCATCTCCATCTCACCTAAACTATCAACCATGCATCCTTTTATTAATAGCATTAAAAATAATTCCTCAAACTAAATAATGTGACCCAAAATATTCAAAAGGCCACATCTGTAATTTACATCTGTAATTAATACAAAATTACCACTTCAATAACATCGAACATTTTGTCTATCACTGGCTTTGAATCCAAAGCATTGTTATTTCTCTTACACTCCGTCTGGATAGATGGATTTTAGTGAGG
Source organism: Camellia granthamiana (assembly GCA_036172215.1). NCBI lineage: Eukaryota > Viridiplantae > Streptophyta > Magnoliopsida > Ericales > Theaceae > Camellia > Camellia granthamiana. The sequence goes on from JAXFYN010000155.1 coordinate 162,308, forward strand.
GAAAAAAAAAAAAATAGCGAGAACAGTAAATTCCTTCAATTATTTAGATGATTTAAGTAAATGAGAAATGATAAGATTCTCATTAAATTTATGTTTTATTTCTCATCAAAAGTGATTGGAAAATAATTGAGTTTAATGATTTTTTTTTTTTTGAAATATCAAAATTATTCTTATGAAAAAAATATAATTTATTAATATAAAAAATTATTTTAATAAAATAAAAATGAAAAACCACAGCATTTTTTTTTTTTTTTTATTCTCACCTCATGATTCTATGGAAATACATATAAAAAGCCTACAAACTTACTCCTAAAAAACTCTCATTTTAATCCCATCCTTTGATGATATTTTCTGTTTTCTTTTCTCTTCCTTCTGTTTCATAACGATCCATCTTTGGGATCATCGTCATCATCACTCTTTCGGATCTTACCCACATCAAAAAGGTACAATTCCGTGCCTCTTCTTTCAATTCTGTTATCATATGTACTCATGAGTGTTCTTCTCAATTTAAAAGTTTAGATATTGGCTTTTTATTCTTTGTTTTGAGATGATTTTTTTTTTTTTTTTTTCCTGTTCTAGGGAAGAGCTTAAAGATTTGAATCATGTATTTGCTGAAGCTATTTTGTTTTTTCAAAATCAGATTTTCTTTGAATTGAATTAACCATCTCTGGGTCTTTATCAGATTCTGTCGGTGGGTTTAGTTTAGCAATTGAGAAACTGTTCAATCTGAGGTTTTCGTGGGATATCTTTATATGGGTTGTTGTTATTGTATCTTCTTCTTCTTCTTCTTCTTTTTCTTTTTTTTCTAACCAACAAATTCCGTTGTTTGGATAATTGGGAAATGGGTCTTTGTTTTCTCTTCTGTGGCATGTGTTTTTCAGCCCGTTTGGATTGGGCGATTTGGGAAGACAAGAAAAGAAATGCGTTTTTGTTGATCCATATCACTCATTTGGATAAGCAAAGAGGAGAGAAATGAGAAGAATTGGAGAGAAATCCTATTTATCCAAACAAGGGGAAGTTAAATCACAATCTTTTCTCTTCTTTTATTGTCTCTCCTAACTCGCATAATCATTTCTTTTCTTCTCTCTCGTAGGTTACCAAACATAGTGTTTGGGATCTCTTGTTTTGATATGAATTATCTCCTTCTAGTGTTTCATGTGGTTTTTCTTTCTCATGAGTTTTATTTATGGACTTTGAATGGGGAAAAAAGTGAATAAATAAGGTGCAAACTTAACATTCTTGCTTTCAGTATGAGTTCTGGCTTCTCGATGAGTTATTATTCATACTGTGGGTCGGTTTGATGTCAATTGGTTTCAGGAAAACTTGTTCTAGTTTAGTTCTTCTTGTTTATAAGATAGTTTGGCATATTAGAGCATGGAAGATAACCTCACTTCTTATTGAAGTTATAAAAAAATTGATCTTCTTGCCTGTCTTGGAGGAGAACCTCATCCGTTTTTGTTTTCAACTTTTCGAAGCATTGAAACATGTTAGTGATTTCTGCTTTCAAATCTTCAAAATTGGATATTTGCTATTTTTATCATGTTTTAATTATGGGAAATTCAGATATTCATCGTGGGCCTAACTAGACATTTCTTTTTTTCACAATAGTAAAACATAAGTGTTTTTCAGACATCTTTCAAATCTTTTAGAATTGGGTACTTCGTGTTTTTTTTTTTTTTTTTATGCTGTTTTATTGTGAGCAGTTACTGATTTTTGCAACAGTGTCAGGTTGTTAACAATCTTTTTCACCTAACAAAAAGGAAACTCAGTGTTATGGATGATTTGCCGGATCAGCTAGTTTGGGAGATTTTTGGTAGGATTAAGAAAACCATAGATAGAAACTCGGCATCTTTGGCGTGTAAGCGACTCCATAATCTGGATAATGAACAGAGAAAATCTCTTCGGGTCGGTTGTGGACTAGACCCCGCAAATGAAGCTTTGACTTCTCTCTGCAACAGGTTTCCGAATTTGACAAGAGTAGAAATAATTTATTCAGGTTGGATGTCCAAATTAGGAAAACAATTGGACGACCAAGGACTTCTCATTCTCTCAAACAACTGCCCTTATTTGACTGATCTCACTTTAAGTTATTGTACTTTCATAACTGATGCGGGTCTTAGCTACCTCGCTTCTTGCTCCAAACTTTCGGCCTTGAAGTTGAATTTCAACCCAAGAATCAGTGGTTGTGGCATATTATCGCTCGTCGTGGGCTGCAAAAACCTCCGAATTCTACACCTCATTCGATGTCTAAATGTTAGCAGTGTCGAGTGGTTAGAATACCTAGGCAAGCTTGAAATACTAGAAGATCTCTCAATTAAGAATTGTAGGGCAATTGGGGAAGGTGACTTAATTAAGCTCAGACCTAGTTGGCGCAAACTAAAACAGTTACAGTTTGAGGTGGATGCTAATTACCGTTACATGAAGGTTTATGATCGGTTAGCTGTGGATCGTTGGCAAAAGCAGTGGGTACCATGTGAAAGTATGCAAGAGCTTAGCTTGGTGAATTGCATCATCAGTCCGGGGAGAGGCCTTGCTTGTGTGTTGGGAAAGTGCAAGAACTTGGAAAAGATTCACTTGGACATGTGTGTTGGGGTGAGAGACTGTGACATTATAGGATTGGCTCGAAAATCAAGCAACCTTCGATCTATTTCTCTTCGAGTCCCGTCAGATTTGTCACTTCCTCTTTTGGTAAACAATCCATTGAGATTGACGGATGAGAGTTTAAAAGCATTGGCCCAAAACTGCTCACGACTCGAATCAGTCAGGTTGTCTTTTTCTGATGGAGAGTTTCCTTCTTTTTCGTCATTTACTTTAAACGGAATCCTAACTTTAATAAAAATGTGCCCAATTCGTGAACTTGCTCTTGATCACGTGTATTCTTTTAATGATGTTGGTATGGAAGCACTTTGTTCAGCTCAGTATCTCCAAACCCTGGAGCTTGTGAGATGCCAAGAGATTAGCGATGAGGGATTGCAGCTTGTGAGCCAATTTCCTCAGTTGTGTGTATTGCGGCTTAACAAGTGTTTGGGAGTCACTGATGATGGGTTAAAGCCGCTTGTAGGCTCATATAAATTGGAATTGTTGACTGTGGATGATTGTCCACAAATATCTGAACGGGGTGTTCAAGGAGTTGCAAAATCAGTGAATTTCAGGCAAGACTTGTCATGGATGTATTGAACTTCCCCAGTTAAGTTGTTTCATCAAATGTCCTGTATGGTCTCTACACAATTCACATCCTCCCCCCCCCCCCCCCTCTCCTCTTTTTATGATATTTGTACCTTGTAATTAACTCTAAATTGGCAGAACAAAGTTTGTTGTAAATTCATCTTGCTTGGGAGCACCTTATAGTGTTGTGAATGTCATATTTTTGTGATCAGCTTTTCCTAGTAATTTTTTTTGGTCGTCTTAAGTCATGCAGGATTAAAATGGTCAGTGTAACAGGTTGCAACACTGTTACGGTATTACCCTTCAAAAAGGTGAAGAGTTCGATTCTGCTACCTCATTCTTGGTCCAGATACTAGTCTATGATGATTATAGTAAGTACTAATATCCCCCAAATCTACTCTCTATTGGTCCTAGAGAACCAGAATTTTCTGATCATCCATATTAAGCTCATGTAAATGTAAGCACTCATTGAACTCATTTACAGCCTCGTAGTCAATACCAATGCCTCCTAGTCTTTCTCCGGCAGTGATGACAATGTTGAATCTCCTCATGGTAACCCATGTTTGATTTTGCATTGTGATTATTGAGGCTGATAAGATTTTCCTATATACGCCTTATCAGAATCTATATTGTGCCTATATACAGTTGATATCTACAAGTGAGAATCCGATTTGTTTTGTTTTGTTTTTATAGGTTTCCAAGGACCAGAGCCTAGAGGATCCCAAGCAACCCAAATCCTCGCTATGTTATTGTTTGGGGGTTTTGTGAAGAAATTCCTAAAAGTAATATTCCTCTCCCTAATATTCTAGGCTCCAATTCTACTTATCAGGTGACACTAGATTTCTTATTATGGATACAAAGTCTAGAATTTGAATTCTGATCTTTTGGAAACCTAGTGCACAAGCCTCTCGACACGCAGATAGACTGTTTTTGTGTTCATAATGGCCACATCACAATGGAGCAACCTTACCATTGCACCAAGTTCCACCCTTAGGAGTTCTAATCTTTTCCCTACCCTCACCTTTTTTTTAATTAATTATTTATTTTTTCTGTCCTGTCTATTCTTATTTCCTCTAGTCATTTTCTTTGATCTCTACAAAGGGAAATAATAAATTCATGGTATCAATTTGATCCTCTTTAGGTAGCTTGTGATGCTCACAATCTCTGCAATCTCTGTGATTTTGTCTTTGACATTCCCTCCACCTATGTGCAGCTGTTTTGTGAAGTAGGCAACTCTGTATTTTGGCAATACATTTGCAATGATCTCCTTTTGCTAAGATTGAATTGTATTGATCTCTTGGGCAGTGTCAAAGCATTCTGCAAATTCATTGTGATAATTATCTTTTGCTGTCAGTCAAATGTCTTTTTCACTACTGGTTTTAAGAAAGAAGCCAATCAGACTTGGTTGTGTCTATAGCTTTTCCCTTCTCTTTCTATTCCTTTTTGAGTGACATTGCTCCTCCATATGCCCTAAGGTTTTACCTTTGCTGCAGGCAAAGGGCTTCGACTGGTAGTTATTTTTCTAACAGTGGATTCAAAGCTATGTTAGGTTATTTGTCAAGCACTTCAATGGATTCAAAGCACTGTTAGGTATATTTATCATATTATTCGAAGCAGTTGCAGCAGGATTTGAAGCATTCTGATACATTGGAGTTAGGCTTTCTTCTTCTTCTTCTTCTTCTTCTTCTTCTTCTTCTTCTTCTTCTTATTTTATTTTATTTTTTATTTTTTATAAAGAGCTTCACCCTGATATTTGAGGCATTTTTTTTATCCGTGTGATTTGAGATTTGAGGTCTCAGAAGGGAATTCATGTTTACACCAAACTCTGTGGAGCTCAGACTGTCCTGGAAAAGTACAAGATTGGTCTGTCAGTTGTGGTCATTAGGAGCTTCAGAGATGAAATTTAACTGAGGTTAACGAAGTCTTAAGCAGTAAAGACTTGAGGTTTTGAGTTTGAGTTATTTCAGGAGCTCACTGGAGGTTTGCCTAGTCATTTACTGTAAGGTTATTGTGGTGGTGAGCTGGTAAAACCATCAAATTAATTGAAATATGCGCAAACTGATTTAGACACTCACTTCTTCAATAAAAAAAATGTCAAATTAGTTTTGGTTCTTCATTGTTGCATTTGGTCATGTTATAAAAGTGGTATTATTGGTTACAATCAAAGTGGTCTTTGGTAATGCTCAAAACGATATTGGTTACCATCTAATATCGTTATGATCAATTACTTAGGCCAAGTTTGGCATCCTTAAAAAAATCTAAAAAGTCAAAAAGTCACTATTCTATTTAAGTCACATTATCTTATTTAAGTCACATCACCTCTCTAACACATCACTTCAAACTCAACTCAAATCCAACCCATATTTCATAAAAAGTCAAAAAGTGCACTTATTTAGTCTTCCCAAACTTGGCCTTAGTTTCATTTTTTTTTTATTCTTTTTTTTTTTTTTTTTAAGATTCAACGGCTGATAGATCTAATAGGGTTATGATCAATTACTTACTTGCTGATAGTGAAAAAGCTTATGGCATAGTGGAATTTATCATACTGAAATATGGCTAAAAGGAAGCATCTTCAATAACCTATCTCTATTCTCCATCCTAGTCTACAATAATCTTTAAAATTTCACTCTCTATTTAACATATTATAATGAGCATTGTTGAACTTTTCAATTAAAATATAGCTTCTATATTTTTAAAAATATAGCTTCTATTTTTAAATTAAATAACATTAGCCATCAGGGATAGACCTAAAGGGGCTAAAGGGGGCGATTGTTCCTCTCACGATTTCAAAAAACTCATTTACTCTACTAATATTTTAATTTTTGTTTTAAAATTACCTTTTAAGTTTTTGAAAAAATGAAATGTTTGCTACTCTATGTCTATGATGCTTGAGGGTTGAAGTATAGAATAAAAAATCTGAACAAAATATAACAAAATGAATTAATTTTTTAAAATTAGTGTTGATTAAACATTTAGCAATCACATTCATTAAGAAATACATTATTTATGATTTTAATATCGATTCTATCATGAATGTATTTAATGACATTAAATATTGTCAAGCACGACTCAAAATAACTTACTTTAATAAATTAATTATCTTATAATTATTATATTTTGTAACTCAACGTGAATGTAAGAAAACATATTTATTTATATATGTTTTTATATTATTATTCACTTTTTTGTACGGATAAAATGCCTCCGATAACACATCTATTTTTTTCTTTAATTTTATTTAAATATTATTATATTATTTCTTTTCAATTCAAATTAATATTTTAAAAATTAATGTGACAATGATACAAAAGAGGAGAAAAAGGTGAGAGAAACAAACTAATTTTATTTTTTTAGGAGATGAATAGCGACTACACAAATGTGGAGAGTCACAACAACAATTGATAAATTTAGGGAGTTACACAAGGAGGTTATTGGAGTTTGTTTTCTCGTGAACGATTCTCTATTTTAACTGAAAAATTAAGTTTATGGTGTCTATTAAAAAGAAGGATAAAATACAATCACATTTTTTGAAGTTTTTTTTTTTAATACATATTATTTTTTACGTTTGAAAAATTATATTTTTTTCTTTGAAATTTGTAATCTAATTTTAAATTATACTCTAGATTACTGATGCCATGCCTTACAAATTTTTAAATGATCATTTTGTCCTTTTTCTTACTATTTCTTTTTCCTATCATCATGCTATATTTTACTAAATTTTATCTAAATACATTGAGTGATGATATACAAACATAAAACAAAACATCTGTAAACATGGTTTATATTTACAACATTACTATCATAATATTTTTATGATATTTTTTTATATAAATTTTGATATATGAATAGAATTTTTTATTTTTATTTCCACCATTATTTTTCTTTTTCGTTTATTCACCCATATTTATTATAGTATTATCAAACACCATCATTTACATTTATTTTTATGATATTTTTTGTATAAATTTTGATATATGAATAGAATTTTTTATTTTTATTTCCACAATCATTTTTCTTTCTCGTCAATTCACCCACATGTATTATAATATTACCAAACACCGCATTCACGTCTATTATAGTATTACTGAATTTTTGTATTTTTTTTAATATTTGGTGAATTTAAAAAAAAAATCACAAAATATTATACTTAATAAGTATATCTAGATTAGGTGTATTTAAAAAATAAAAAAAATTGCTTAAAATATTTATAAAAAATTAGTAAAAATAACAAAAACACGAAAAATAAAAAAATTAATTTTTTATGTAAGTTAAACCAAAGAAGATAATTGTTATTTATCTTGAAATGACATAAACAAAATATCTTTATTATTATTTTATTATTCTATATGTATAAAGGCTAATGGGCAAATATGTCATTTTAATCTAATAGGGGGTAAGTGTATTTTCAAATGTGCAGGGGGATCTGTATTAAAAAGAAACCTCAAGGGCGTAATTTACCCCAAAAGGGATAGACTATGGTTACATATTCTTTAAAGGATGTGTATTATATGCACTTTATATATATATATATATAAGGAAAAGGGATTTTTTAAAAACATTAATTGTGGGAGCTCCAAACTTTCAAACTAATTTTGTTAATTTGTTAATTTTTAAAGAAATAATAAAAAAAAAAAACTCTAATTAGCTATGATTCTGAGTTTTAAAATTCAAAACAATACAATAAGTTACCATTTTCAAAAATAATATTAATCAAAACAATTCAAATAAAGAAACAATAAAGACATTAATTATCTATGATTTTAAATTTCAAAATTCAAAATAAAGTCACCCTCATTCTTTTCGAAAATAATATAAATCTTAAAATTTCAAAAACTTAATCAAATTAAAAATTCAATACAATTATCTCTTTAGAATAGTCAATATTTGATCTTTTTTTCTGTCCGGCCAACTCTTCTTCAAATGTAATGATGCAAAGATTAGTCTCTCTCTTTGTCAATAGTCCAAACTTATTTCAAGTTTGCTTGTTTGTATTGTTATTTTATTTTTTATTTTTTTGTAAATTTCTATTTTCGTGTGATTATTTTATTTTTCTATATGACTTTTTTTCCAACTAAATTGATAATATATATATGTTTAACTATCTTTGTTTTGGGAGTTAATTTGAAGTTTTATTTTTATTTTTTTGGTGGATGTTTGTGTATTTTTTATATTGTTGTTATTATTATTTTTGATATATGTAAATTGATAGTACAGTTATGAGTTTTTTTAATAGAATATGACGTTTTATATTATTCTTTACGATTTGGCAATTTTGTTTTAATTTCTTAAACAAAATTTTCAAAATTTTTTATTTGTAAAAAATTAAAAACATTTAATTGACTTGCCCATCAATAAATAAAATTTTAAATAATGAACACTATTCCATAATTTATGAATTTTAAAAAAAAAATTATCACCCATATATGGAATAAGAAAAACTAAAACCACACATTTTTTTCATTTTTTATTTTTAATTCTTTAAAACTCTAACGGTACCTTTTCATGTCTTTTTAAATTTGCAAAGATAAAAAACTATATTGGAGTTGCATAGTGGTTAGTGGAGATAGTGACCATGGCAACAACAACGATGATGATGAGCTCGGTCAGAGTATTGTTTGAGTGAGTTTTAAAAATGTGAATATTACTTAAAAGAATAATAGATAGTTTGGGTGATGAATTGATTTAGAAAACCAATGTGTGGTTGAGATTAAGTGTGGGTTTTACTATATAAAAATTTAATATGGATCATATATTATTTTTTTTATATATCATTTTGGGTACTTTTGTATGACTATAAAAAATTATTGTGATCACATGTCATTTATCATCTAATATATTATTAATGTATTATTGTAATAAGTTTTATTATTAATGTCTATTATCAATGCAGTGGTGAGATGTCACATGACAAATAAAAATATATTTTGTTATTATTATTATTGATAATATATTTCTTTATTTATTTTTTACAACGTTTCAAAAATAATTTATGTTCATTGTTAGTTTTTGTAGATGAGAAAAATAAATTATATATAATTCAAGTTATAACTAATTTGAAATTGAAATGGAAAGTTCCAAAAGAAATTATAACCTAATTCTAATTATAATTTTAAAATATTTTTAAAAAAAATACAAAGAAAAATTGGAACTATAAATTACAATTATTAAACATCCTAATTCTATTACGAAAAAAATTAAATGAAAAATTGATCAAATTTAAATTTATAATTATTAAATAATTTTAATAAGTCATCAATTTTTTATTCAAATTTTAGTCTGATCTGGTTTTAAATAGTTTTTCAAACATAAATATATCTTTTAAGAAGGGTAAATTATATCGATAGTCCCCGCATTTTGTCTCTTGTATCAATTTGATCTTTATAATTCTTATTAGCTTGATTTTGACCATTAATTTTAGATTTTGTATCAATTTCGTCCAATTGATAATGTCGGTTAAGGTTTTTAAAATAAAATAGTTATTGAGTTGGTTGACATTAACATACTGAGTTGAATAAATTTATAATTTTATTTATAAAATTATAACAGATGCTACTCATGTGTGTATTTTTAATAAAAAAAACACTAGCAATTATAATAATTGGACTAAATTAAGACAAAATTATAAATTCATGATCAAAATTGAGCAAATTAAAATTGCAAGGATAAAAATAATACAAGAGTTAAAATATAAGGATTACTAATGTAATTTATTCTTTTAAGAATAACTACATAATTTCTTAATTAATTTTAAAGTTGTTAATAAATATACTAAACAAATATGTACATAATTCTTATTTTTGTTATAATTTAAAAATATATATATATTTTTACTAATTAAAAATTAAATAAATAGGTGGGTATACTAACTTTGGACATGAACTAGACGATTCTCTAAAGACTAGGCTTAAATCAAGAATTATTAGCAAAAAAATCGACTTGAACTAAATTTTCTTAGCTATTTTTTAGTGTTTAATCCAATATTAAAACCCCCCAAATTTACTCATTTCAATCACGAATTGATAAGCTATGATAAATTTAAATTTATTAGGACTAGAATATGGCCTACAATTTAGGGTGGCTCTATCTTAGATAATTTTTTCATCCATAAATATATATAACTATTCATTTAATTGTTTTAAACATAAATATATAGTTTTTTTTAAACAAAGTTCAAAATTTGTAATTATTATAAAAAATACTTACAAATATCTATTTACTAATTTAATAAATATATAGGTCATATGATTCATATAAGTTGGGAATAGACAAAGATAATTTTTAATGATTAAGTGAGTGACAAGTTGGCATAAATCTAATGTTAAGTCTAAATTTAATATCAGAAGTGAATTCTAATTCATTTTTACGTAAATCTTATAACATAAGATAAATTATAATTTTGATACTAGACAAATTTTTAGACTTTAACAAACATGAAAAAATTAATATATTGACAAATGTAATTTACCACTATCCTTTGATAAATTAAATTTATGAAACTCATAAGTCGAAATGTATTTATATTTTATCATAAATATAATTTTTGTGATTTATTTTTTAATTTTTATCAATTAAATTATGAGATGTATTTGTTATTAAGGACTTAGAGCACACAATTAATGACATAAGAATAAAAAAATTCTCTTATATGTAACTGTGATAAAAATGAATAAAATTTAATTGATTCTAAATTATTTTTACTAAATATTGTAGATAAATTTTTTAGATTATTATTTAATTTAAAAATTAGTTTTTGATTATTTATTTATACCCGTGCATAGCACGAGTAATTATGCTAGTAATTATAGAAGAAAATGGCATTATTTCATATTTTCTGAGTTATAATTAAACAAAATTAAAAAGTTATAACCAAACACAAAAAAATCATAACTAAGACCTCAAAATAATGCCATAATTAAAGAAGAAATTTAATTATAACTAAAGAAAAAAAAAGACATCACCAAAGATGCATATAATATGTGGGTTTCTAATAGAATTCTCCCTATTGAAAATGCTCTTTAAGGCTTCCTTTAGGTTCTAATTTTAAGTTGATTTAGTTTTTTTTTTTAATAAAAAAAATAGTTTTTTTTTTTTTAAAATTTTGTGTCAATTTTTTTAATTTTTAAGTATGTCTTAACAATCTTAGAAATTAAAGATTTAAAAAAAAAAAAAAAAAAATCAGTTTTGTCAAACGAATAGGCTTTTCACCTATGGGAATAAATTTTTTTAAGAAAATGTTACATGTTGATATATGAAAAGTGTATTAAAGCCTCGTTTGGGAACAGACTGATTTAGTAATTTTTTGGTTATTTGACTACAATATGAACTAAAAAAACTAAGAGTTTTCTTAAGTGTGCAATTGCACACCACCATGTGCCACTTACACAAAAAGTGTAAGTGTAAGGTGTAAGTATAAGTATAAGGTGTAAGTGTAAGATGTAAGGTGTAAGTGGGTTGCATATGGTGTGCAACCTCAAAAAAGGTGTAAGTGTAAGGTTTAATTTTTCACAAAAGGTGTAAGTGTAAGGTGTAAGTTGCACACCATAACCAAACCCAAAAAACTAATATGTTTAAGATGACTTTTTGAATTTTTACGAAAAGATGTGCAAAAAGTAGAGAGAAAAGAGAATCTTTAACTTTTTGGTATAAGTTGTTGATTTTTTAATTTTTTTAGTGACTTTTAGACTAAACGGGTCGCTTTCCAAACGAGGTCTAAAATTATAAATACATTGACTGACTCATTAAAAATAACAGTTTTAACTTCCAAAAATAACAGATTTAATGATTATTTTTTTTATTTTTTTTTTTGGGTGTGATGAGGACACGGGTGAAAAAGTCACCTACGATTGATTGACAATGGTCGGTGGTGACCAACGACGAGATGGTGATATTGAAATAGATAGATAGATGACATTAGACAAATAAATGATATGAATACAAATAACTAATATTTAAACAGATAGAAAGTATGTCTCATTTTGAGCACATGAATATTTTTCAGCTTCAAAAGATTAAAGTTTAGGCCTATTAACCCAAAAATTTAGAAAACATACATGTGCTTTTTCTTTTTTAGCAATTTTACATTCACCGAATTTAGCCTTGCTCGAATTTGTACATGCCGGTCGTTTGACCGACCATCCGGGAGGATGTCAGTTAACAAAGGTGACAATCACAATTGACAAGAGTGATAACCTCGATTGACAAAAGTCACACGGGTCATCTGAATAGTTTTCCGACCGATCATCCAACTTAATAAGAGCGCAAACATCTTATGAAAATTTGGAATAACAAATTCTTAACAAAATGTTTATAAAATTTTAACAAAATAATAATAAAAGCTAATTACACAAAAATCCTTCAACTATTAATAAATATAATTTTATTCTCTCAACTATAAAAATTATATGTAACGCCCTGATCATCGCAATTCATGATGCTAATTTAGGAATATCATGACAAATAAGGACAATGTAAAACTTCAAATAATCTGTTATGTGTATCAAAGTCTTCTCTTCTCTCTTGAACTATTAATATGGTTACATCATTGTTTAAAAACACAATATAAAATGAATCAGCCTTCATTTGGGATATGGGTAGGCTTCTTAACTTTTTGGTTTTTTGGGTATTTTAGGATGAGCTTTTTGGCTTTTTTGACTTTTGTGAGAGAAAAAATGAAATGATTATGGTTTGGATGTGACATTTTGCCTTATTGACTTTTTAGTCTATTTTGTCTTTTTGTAACTAAAATAGCCTCAAACCAACATCCCAAACATCTAGTTCAAAGCATAAAAGAGAATATAAACAAAATGCCTTAAGGGCTTACATCTTTCAAGGATTTTCCTTGAGTACACAAAAGATAGAGTTATAACTCCGCACAAAAGTAGCCCATGGCTTCACCACTTAGCACAAAAAGAGCTTCGGTACTCTCATCCACAATTACTTCTCTATGTTAGTCACTTCAGTAACGCGTCAACATCATTTCTTGAAAGGTTGTTAGTTTTGAGGTGAGTAAATGCCCAATAGGAAATGCTATTAACAAATTATATAATTAATTGAGATGTATATTTGATCGTGCTATGCAATGGATGAGAAAAACCATACCCGTTCCTTTGTAAAACTTTGGAGATCAGATTAAACATTGTTCATGAAGAACTTATTCCTTTTCACAATCATCGGTATAAATACGCTATGATGTCCAGATACGAGAGCCATAAACTGTAAGTATCGAAATACATAAATATAAGTATATAGAAAATACAATCCTATATTTGGCGACTTAAGAAATGGCGGGACGTTGCGCACTCAATACTTCATTCCTCTATATTTACCGACTCCAGAAACGGCAGGCTCATGGACACCCAAAATCATGTTTTTAACATTCACCAACTCTAAAAACGGCATGCTCGTGGACACCCTAAAACTTTTCCCACATTAGTTCGGTGATAAGCATTAAATAGGGCAATTGGACACATTGACTCCCAACGTAGGTACCAAAATACATAACACAACTCAAACCAAGACCCAACTCGCAACCTGGACTTGTACGCTATTTAACCCCTTCCAATATGTTCCAAATATTGACAATTCCAAGTCATAGTATAATTAATGAATACATATGGTGTATGAGTTCAAAAAACTCAATTCCCTTTAGGGTGATTTTAATTCACAACAATCCAACAATTTAAATATTTCTAATTAAGGTAATTCCTCAAGTCATACCCATCATCGTTTCAAGATTTAGTAAGAGGTTCCCAACATTTCATGTTTCAACATAATAATCAAGTCAATACCTCTAATTTCATGATTAGAAGGCCAAATAAACCAAAATCCCCTTGTTAAACAATTTTGAAGACTAGGGTTTTAAGAAAATTGAGATTTTTTCCTTTTAAAGCATTTAAAGGTCAATTCTCATCACATATAACATAATCATTAACACCAAACACAAATCCTTCAAGAAACTTACAAGGAATGACCTTTATTTTTTAGCCAAAATCCATTAGATAACACATCAAGTCTCATACTTTAAAATATCTATATAACTGTAATGAAAACACCACATAGACACCACAAATCAAGATATAAGGAGTTAAAAGTACTTATACCTCAAGATTGAAGGCAAATGGTGAATACCCAATTCTAAACTTCAAAGGATGAGAAAACAATTGGTAGAACTTTAGATCTCGACTTGTCCTTCAACTCCCTTTGAAGATCTAAGGTGAATGTTAGTAGAAATCAAGAGGAATCAAGTGTTTAGACTCTAGGATTTCAGAAATGGGTGAAAGAGGGAGAGAAGATATAGAAAAAATAAGAGAAAAGATGTTTGGATCGACTTTTTAAGTGTACTGGCCTGAACATACTGTTCGAGCAAACTTTTCATTGTTCGAGCAAAGTGCAAAAATACAAAGAGATTGCTCGAGTGAACTTTCCATCACTCAAGCGGTAAACACATGGCTCCAGAAGTTTTGCAGAGATACAGTGAAAATACTAGAAATCTCATTTCTATGCTTGAGCAACCACATTTTTGCTCGAGCAGTGTTGCCTGCAAACAAACAAGATACTAAGAGCTCCACATCTTCTCTCGAATGGCCGATTGACCGCTTGAGCAGTCTCCAGGACATATTGTTACATTATACAAATACACTTTTGTTGGAGATGATGGAGTAAAATTGATACATTTTTATAATTAATAGAGTTAAAATATATAAGTTCATAAATGGAGGGAGTAAATTGATATTAACTAATAGTTCAGGGTCTTAGTATAATTAATCCAATAATAAATAACAATAAATTTACTAAAAACAAACCAAAAACAACAAAATTCAAAAAAAGCCAGCTCCAAAGCCCCCAAAGACGAAAGAGAGTTTCATGGAGACCACTCTCATTCAAGAATCTACGTAACAACTTGCGTCAAACTTCTTCAATAACTTCAGTCTCTTCACATTTGCAATAATCTCCTCAAACTTTCCATTTTTGCCTCTCAAATTTTCACTCCCAAAAAGTCCAATCTTTCTTCCCCATTTTTTCATCTATTTAAGCCACCAATCCTCACATCATCCAATCCAAGTATCAATTTCATAACCATGAGCTCAATTCATCTCTTCCTCAACCCTTCGATTCCTCATGCTGCAACCAATCTTCGCCGTTCGATCAAGCTCCAAAATGGCGGAAGAGTGATCGCTTGTGCTACTGTGGACTTGCGAGCACCAGATTCCACGGCGGCGGTTGCGGCGGAGAGTAAGGCGGTGATGGAGGCGGATGCTAGGGTTTTGGTGGGGACATACGCGAGAGCTCCGGTAGTGATATCGATGGGGAAGGGTTGTAAAGTGTATGATCCAGAAGGGAAAGAGTATTTGGATATGACGTCAGGGATTGCTGTGAATGCGCTAGGGCATGGAGATCCTGATTGGGTTAGAGCTGTTACAGAGCAAGCCAATTTGCTCACTCATGTCAGCAATGTCTTCTATTCCATTCCTCAGGTGAAAATTTTCTCTTAAATGTTTTTATATTTAATTTTTAATGTCGTTTGATTGTGTTGATGAGTGTTGGATATATGTTTGGATTGGAGATGTTGAATGAAGTTTAAGGTTTACAATGCTCTGTTGTTGAAGAGAAAGAACTGATTGAGATTTGATTCTGTTTTCATTTTTTTTTTTTTTTTTTTTTTTTGAAATTTTGAAAAAAATTCCTTTTCATGTCATATTCATTTTTGTGCAAAAACAATTTTTAACTATTCAAAAACTTACCTTCTTGTTTTGTTTCGTTTCGTTTTGTTTTGTTTTGTTTTGTTTTGTTTTTTTTCTAAAAAGTGGGATGTTTTCGGAAAAATTTTCCAAAAACTATTTTTCAGAAAACATTTCGCCGAACAAGTCTGTGTTTTCCTGAAAGTGAAAACAGAAAACGAAAACACAAATTATTTCTTCAATCCATTGAGTTTTCTTTCTTTTCAGTTGAAACTTTATATCTTTCAAGCAATTAGAGCATCTTCGATCCTTCCATCAAATCTTCATCAAAATCTATTTAAAATTCCCCTCCTATCCCAAATTTCCCTTTTCATCAAATTTGATGAAAAAAGTATCATCTCCAATGCTTCATCTTTTTAAATTTTCATCAAATTCAAATTTGATAAGGATATGATGAGTTTTCAATTTGATTTTTTATTTTTATTTTAAAAATGACTCCCTTGATTTGATGAACATTTGATGAAAGGATTGGAGATGATTTATGAGCACTTTTTCATCAAATTAAATGTGATGAAAGAAAAGGGGAAGGATTGGAGATGCTCAATTTTAATCAAGAAAGGCTATTCAAATTTAGCTCAAGCGATTTTATATTCAGAGAAATTTCGAACTCCCTATAAACATTGTCCTCTCTATAAACATAGCTTTCTTGGTTTCCTGGTTAGTGCTCCTGCTTTTGGTATATCCATCATAGACAAGCAAATGGTTTGTTTCTGTAGGTGGAGCTCGCAAAACGTCTAATTGCTTGTTCTTTTGCCGATCGCGTCTTTTTCTCGAACAGCGGAACCGAAGCAAATGAAGCTGCTATTAAATTTGCAAGAAAGTTCCAAAAGTTTTCACATCCTGACATGAAATATCCACCAACAGAGTTCATCTCATTTAGCAATAGCTTCCATGGGAGAACCATGGGTGCTCTTGCTTTGACTAGCAAAGAGCATTACAGAACTCCTTTTGAACCTGCCATGCCTGGAGTCACTTTCTTAGAGTATGGCAATATTCAAGCCGCAGAAGAACTGATTCGGTGTGGCAAGATTGCTGCAGTATTTGTGGAACCTATCCAAGGTGAGGGTGGCATATACAGTGCCACCAAGGAGTTCTTACAAGCCCTTCGTAAAGCTTGTGATGATGCTGGCTCTCTCCTGGTTTTTGACGAGGTATGAAGTTTTCTTTTGGAGATAAGTTTGTTATATACATATCAGTTTGTGTGTTCAAGTTGTTTTATCATGTGATCAACACACAATGACTTACAGATTACAAAAATAATGGACTTGATCGCCTAATTCACTAATATTAGAATTTTTTGATAAACTCAAGGCAGGTAGGTTTCTTCGAGGACAAGTAATGAGATTTGTTGTATTGCCCTTGTACAGGATTATAGGAAGGAAAAACATGTTGAACTGTATTTCAGTAGTTAATTGGTAACCACCTTTTTTTTTTCTTCCGAGAAAGCGATTTATTGAAAGCCCAAGCTGGGCAGTCAAAGCTGAGGACACAGAAAACTTGAGGTTTTGATATAGCATAGAGTGTTTTGCTCAGTTTAAACACTGTATGACATGGGAAATAATAGACTTCCTCAGTTTGATATAGCATTGTGTTCATCCCTTCTGTTGTTGAATATGGTAGCAGGCATGTCTGGTTCATATCTCAGAACCTGTTGAATATTTATGCAGATGTATCAAAGTCATAGCAGATTATTTGTATTGATGTTGCCGACCACATTTGATGGGACCTAAGGCTTAGTGTGGTTTGGTTTAGTAACATTAGTATCCCAACGTGAGAGAGAATAAAAGAGGAAGAATCCTGGATCTGCTATGTTATTCTACTATTTCTTGTGGCTATGATGATAATTTTAGTCCATTGATTGACTAATTCCTAGGGAATATCATGAGATCTGAATGAAATAAATGACACGTTTAATTAACAGATAGTCGTTGAAAAGCATTGGTTTTATTATTTTCGTTTAATAAATTCTCTTATTCATATTATCTGTATTTTGTATTGATGTGCTTTTAATCTGTCTTTTTTTCTTAGGTTCAATGTGGATTGGGCCGAACTGGTTATCTGTGGGCACATGAATCCTACGGTGTATTCCCAGATATAATGACTCTTGCTAAACCTCTTGCTGGAGGTCTACCCATTGGAGCAGCATTAGTAACCGAGAAAGTTGCCGCTGCCATAAATTTCGGAGATCATGGAAGTACTTTTGCCGGTGGGCCCCTCATTTGCAACGCTGGCATAGCCGTTCTTGATAAAATCTCAAACCCAGGATTCCTAGCTAGTGTCTCCAAGAAAGGCAACTATTTCAAGGAAATTTTAACGCAGAAGCTGGGAGGAAACTTGCATGTGAGAGAGGTACGAGGAATGGGCCTTATTATCGGAATAGAGCTCAATGTGTCTGCCTCACCGCTCGTGGATGCTTGTCGTGATTCGGGTCTTCTTATATTGACTGCAGGGAAAGGAAATGTCGTTAGGCTTGTGCCGCCATTGGTTGTTTCTGGGCAGGAATTGGACCATGCGGCTGAGATATTGCTCGAGTGTTTGCCAGTGCTTGATAAGAATAACTCGAGCTAGAAGGCAGACGATTACAGTGTATTGTTACTCATAAGAAATTTACAGGGCTTGTGTGACTCATAGATATTAGCTATGTAGCCTAATACCTAATAAAGTGAAAAATCTCCAGGTATTTAGTCAAATTTGTGTGTTCAACTCTTAATTTCCTGGTCTGGCTGCTCATGTTTGAGCTTAGAAAGTTAGAATTCACGATCCCCAGCAAACCAAATGTGATAATTTAATACATCTACTGAAAATTTTTCAAAGCCTACTTTGTTGAAAAAATGAAAAAATAAAAAACTCATTATTTTTATATGATTTTTTCATTTTTGGGTCGAATTTTTTTTAGGCTAAATTGTACTGACCTCCCCTAGGGTTTGAAGAGAAGAAAAGGCAGTAAGTCTCACTAGTTTTATTTGTTGGAATTATGGTTTTTATAGACTTATTTTAGGCTAATTTTGAGCTCAAATTTGAGTGGGGCCCACACGTCTTTTGGGGTGGGTTCAAAGAGGTGACGTATTTCTTGCCTCATGGCAAGTCACACGGTGAAGACAGTTCATCAAAACCATTTATGAGTGAATTGAAAGTTGACGTCGTTTTCGGGTTCGTGGAATGGACAATTAAAGAGCCAATAGTGGGTTTCCTTGAAATGTTAGTCCCACATTGAAATTTGAAGAGAACTTATGTGTGTATAAAAGTTCTAGGTGACAACACTTGGGTTGGGTCTTAAGGGGCATCCAAAGTTTGTAGAAGGGAGAAGTTATGATCAAAGTGACCTTTGGTTCAAACCACCACATACGTGCGTGCCGCCGCCGTCGACCGAGCCATGTTGGGTGTGAGTTGTGGGTTGAGTCAATTCTAATATTATTTTTTTGAACAAAATTTATTTGAATTTTTTCAAAAATTATTGCGAAAAAAATTTATTTTTTCTAAACGAAATTAATTCAAATTTTGTGCCAAATTTGAATTCAAATTTTCTATCCAACTTTGTATCTCTTCCAGTCCGAAATTCCCAACAGATTAAACTGTTTTTAATAGATTTAAACTGCCAACAGTTATTTGTTCAAAACAGTTTCTGCACCTGTTCATTTCAAAACAGATCTGTTCATTTGAATTTCATACCTGTTTGAACAGATCTGAATGGTCACCAATCTGCCTATAAAAGCAGACCATTTCCAACATTTCCAACATCCAGAAATTTGTTTTTTCTCTTCCCGATTTTGCTCTATGTGTGCATTGTTCTTCATGCTAGTTTTTAGGAAAAATTTTTGAGAGTATAGAACACAGGTTTGATTCGCCGTACAGATTGTTTGAAGTGCTACTACAATCTGTGAAGATTATTGTATCCTGGAAGATAGATACCATTTATTCGTAAGCATCGAAGTGAGGTGAATCTGTTTTAAGAATAAAGTGTCATACACTCAACTTGATCGTTTTTGTTACTTGTTTATTTCAGTAAAATAAATTTTGTAAGTAATTTATTTTTATTTGTTTGATTTGGTTTCACATTATTTATTTTACACAGAAGATTGTTTCAATAATATCTAGTAGTATAACTCGGGCGGGTTGGCTAGGGTTGCTTAGGCTCAACCCGAATTGTGTTTGAAAGTGCTCAAGTCCGCCCATGCCTGACCATCAACCTGAGCTTGGCTGCCCAAGCCTGGAGCAAACTACATAATCTGAACTCGAGTTAGTTGAATTGCTCGAATTTCCCAATTGAATAGATAAAAATAACAAAAAAAAAAAAAAAAAATTCAGATCAGGAGTGATTCAATAACAATTATGTACTAAATAAAAAAATAATAATTAATTCATCTTCACCACGCCCAAATAGAATTAAATCATAAAAGAAGGAAATTTCTAAACAATCCATTAAAAAATTAAATCATGCCTACACTAAAATTTGTCCAAACTTTTTGCAAGTAAACCATTACTTCTATAAAAATGATCTCTTTTTTTTTTTTTTTTAATAGTTTCTACCTGCAAATCCAACAAAACAAGCATAGTAGACAATTTTATCAAGAGTTTTAGAGAGAGAAGCTGAGGGATATAGTATGAACCCAACTCAACACTCTATTTCAGGAAAAAAAAGAAAAAAGAAAAAAAAGTACAAATTAAATTTACAAAAGGATACATCAGAGAGAGAGAGAAAGGGAAATGACAGCAATGAGGAAGATGGTGTGGTTTCTCTGTCCAAAAGAAGACAAAGTGAAAGCAAAGGGGGCAACCCTACTTGGTTGCCTACTTCACAAAGCAAAATTCCATTTATAACCTCTGAAGCAAAATTCCATTTATACTCCACAAAGCCCACACTTATATATATATTTATATAATTTTTATAATATATAAAATGCAACTAGGATTCGGGTTGCTCGAGTTACACACAACCTCTATCCAAACCTAGCCCAAATTACAATTCAGGCATCAAAATTTGTCCAGGCCTGTCTAGATTATAAAAATATTATTGTCCAAAGCACTAAAAAAACTTAGGCTGGGCACGAGTTGCTTGAGTTGAGCTTGTCTGAGTTACACCCCTAATTTTATCATAATTACATCGGATTCCCTTCTTAATTCATATAAAATTTGGCCTCATTTTTTTCATAAATTCGTTAGTTGGATGAATAAAAAATAAATATTGAAATATATATTTTACCTTGTGTATCTTTGCGTTTTTTATACCATCTACATTAGTTTTGGACTATGTAACTTTATTAAAAGAGAGATTGGTGTAACTACGTCAAAATTATGGGGGCTTGTTATATTTTTTTGTAAATTTTAAAGGAGATCAATGTAATTCCTTATTTTTTATTTATTTATTTATGTATTTGGCTTTTGATAATGAAAAACTTTTGAAACTTTTTAGCTATACATTTTTGTATTAGTGAAATGATCATTTGGTATTAGTGATGATATTGAAAAAAAAAAAATTTAAAATGATAAATGATTGAGATATTTTGATTGTTGTTTGTGAGTTTTGATTTTATTTTTAATTATTTACATGTTAGTTGATTTTAAAATATGATATGAAAAGTGTAAATATTTAAATTATATTTTTATTTATTATTATTATTATTATTATTATTTTTTGGTAATAATAAATAAGTCAAGTCCGTATTTTTTTTTTTTTTTTTTTTGATGCCCAAAACACCCCCAAAGCCGGCCCCTTAGGAGCCGACTCTACAAGCCAAACTGGGGGGAGCTAGCCGCGCCACCTTAACCAGCGGACTCCCACTTTAGCAGCTAGGGGATTCGAAACCAGGTCCATAAAGAAGGGAGCAAACCTCCTTACCAACCCAGCTGGCCCCCTCGGTGGTGTCAAGTCCGTATTGATTCGTAACTTCTCCTATGTAAGCACTGCCTTAGCCTGTCTATATGGACTGTACTGGTGGGTCCATGACAACAGGCCCAAGGTCAACAGCTTCAGAAGTTATTATAGTAGTCCGGCATAACACATTAGCAATGTGTCTGGCATATACCCAACCCAAGAAAAAAAAATAAAAAAATGTGCCTGACATATGATACATTGAAGAAAAAAGTCATAAGATATGGAGAAATTTGTCAGTAACTGTCACTTTCTTTCAATTTTTGTTTTGCATACCACATCAACCTAATGAAGAAAAAAGTCATAATATATGGAGAAATTTTAAAAAATTTGTCAATAACTATCACTTTCTTTAAATTTTTGCTTGGCACCCTACATTAACATGAATCATGATGATGTGATGCAGTGAACTAGTGAATAATTTCTCCTACAACTTGCACTTGTTCACTTAAAATACATCTCTTAGACCATCTTCAATCCAACACTTTTTCTTTCATTAAATTTAAATTTGATGAAAAAAAGTAAATTTTTATTGCTCCAATTGTTTTATCAAACCAATATCAAATACAAGATATGTTACAGTTTTCCTCAAATTGAAGATGGCTGTGGTTTTTCCCCAATTTACTGTTCAAAACCATTGGAGTTGTAGGTAGTATAACACCACCGGACAACAGGTCGGATGTTCCCCAAATGACCACTTCTGTGAAAAATTGCCTACAACATATGTCAGATTTGAGTGAAAATTATACTGGCTGGTGTCAACCGGCCCGGACGTTCTCCCGGTCAACCAGGTGATTTGATGACAGTCCGTTGGAGCACGTGATATCAGATAAAGTTTTTACTCAAATCTCATGAAAAAAAAAGGGAAAAAAGATACAACATTAAGATGCTCTTAAGAAATACCAGCCCAATGTTCACTTTTAATTCCAGCTTCTTTGGTTAATAGGATTAAAAGTGAGAGAATTAGCAATCTATAAAATTATTGTAGAATTGGTTATCTAATTAGATTGGTAGAATAAATAATTTCATATTTTCTACATTTGTTTTGCATTTTTAGTTGTAAGATTAAAAAATATAGGTTAATTTCGTTAAAGAGAAAGTCTATTTGGATCTAATTCGAGTAACAAGAGTCACAACTATATACTGGAATGTGGATTAATAATCTCAATCCTATGCTATAATGTGCATGATCAATTAGGTCTTGTGAGAACAATTTTAAGAGAAATTATCATTGTATCCCTTCTCTCTTATCAGGCCCAAAAATACGAAACTCCTTAAGATCAAATATGTGACCCTAAGCCCCCTTCCAATTAAAGATGGGCAATTACTTGTAACTCCTGTGAGGAGAACGCGTGTTCTATTTAGTCCCACAACTTTTTGTATAGATCCAAAAATCCTAAGGAGTCTTCCTTTTTATCATTCTCTTTCTGATATACACTCACTGGCAACCGATAACCAGCGACCACCATCAATTGGGATTCACCGGCAACCACCGACCATTGACTTCTTGCTTCGTTCTCACCAACGTTGAATGAGAAGAATTTCCAATGATGTTCTTGACATAGATCTACTCAGACCTGGCCAACACAAGACAAAACTCACCAAAATATTTAGATTTTGAGCAGATCTACGTAGATCTACGTCAAATTCGGCCAGATCTAACCCCAAAAATAGTTGCTTCTCTCTATGTTTGTCTCTTTCCTTCGATCTCTTGTTTTTTTTTTTTCTTCTCTGTTACACACTTCTCTTTCCTTGTTTTAATGGATAAAATTTTCAAATTTTGAATTTTTTATTTTGAGTTTTAGTTACAGGTGATAAAAATTGTAAAATTTTATAGTTTTGAAGATACCTTTCTACTTTTTTCTATGACTTTAGCCTTTTTCTTCTCGTTATTAAAACAATAAAAAAAAAAAAAATTAGCAAATATTGATAAACTGAAAAATTATAAACCCTTAGAAACTACTGATCTGAGATTTGTATGTGAACTTGTGTTTTGATAAATTGCAAACGAGCAAACTAATAATTTTTGCAGTTTTGAAACTGCAAATTTATGTAGTTTGATAAGCAATAAATTCCAACTCTAAATTTTCATAATTTTGTGTACTGAAAATTATGTGCTATCTATGATAAAGAGTTATTTTTCATGTTTTGTGATGTTGGAGAGTTTGTGCTTAAATTTTGCTATATTTTCGCTTTAATTTCTTAATTTCTTTTTCTTCTTTTTTTTCGGTGGTGTTCTAGACATTTTGGTGAGTCTTCGATGATGTTTTAAACGTCTAGCGACGTTTTGGACATTTCGACGACTTTCGGCAACTTTTGGGAGACTTTCCAGTGCTGTTGAACATTTCGATGATTGTTAAACGGAAGTCCAGTAATGGTCCAGCGATAATAGGATGTGGCAGCGTCTTTAAATTAAAAAAAATAATAATAAGATTTTTGGGTAATAATTAAAAATATGTAGGACTAATTGGTACAAATATTTTGTTTTGGGATTAGATGAGTTTTGAAATGTTCAAATAGGACCTCCAAATCATTGCCCCATTTGAGACAAATGTAGGATTCTAACTTTAAGAGTGAATAATTAAGGCTTATTTTACCATTAATATATATATTTTAAAATCCATAGGTGATGAAAATCTATATAATTTAAAAATATTCTTAATTAAATATTAGATTAAGAAAAAAAATTCAAAACTTTGGGATGGTGTCATGTCCAAATGTCTAAAATATCCTTCTTCTTCATCCCTTTTTTCTTTTCTTTTCTTTTTTTTTTGAAAAAAGAAAAAGAAAATAAATCCTTAATTTTCCCTTCCAATAATCTTCCCACCTCCACCATCTACCATACATGTTTTTGGGCCTAATAAGAGTGGTAAAATGCAATTTCCAATAATTTTATGTTTGTGGTAAGGAAAAAATTTTAGTATAATTCAATACCTGCATATTCCTAATAAAAAAAACATGTCATAACTAGTGCCACAAGTTAAATTAACTTGTTTGGGTAAAAAATTTATGTCAACACTTGTGAGTGGGCAAGTTGAGTCCAAAGATGGTTAATTGGGAAGAGGTTTATGAGAGGGTAATTTATGTTTAAATTGGGCCGAGCTAGGATAGTGGGCCGATCTATGGTCCACATTGAAGAGGTTGAGAAGATGGGCCCCGGACAAGTGTTAGTCCGGTCCGAAGTAGAGGATTTCCACCGGAGTAAGTGCTTATGTTTAGTTCGGTCGCAGGTTATCTGAGTTAGCTTGGTCGTGTTGTTCAGAACCGAGGTATATTGGGCTTGCTTTAGGACCTGAGTAAATGGTAGCTCGGCTTAATTCTTCTATGGATAGCTCGGCCTAGCATACGAAGCCGAGGTAGAAGAAAGGAAAGGAAGAACCGAGGTAACAGTTAGATCGGTCGCGACTTGTTAGCCCGGCATGGCAGTGTTACTTCGGTCGTAAGATAGTTCGGCTCATCTCCCTTATGGATAGCTCGGTTTTAGCATGGGAGAACCGAGGTAAGGGAAATAAAGTAAGGGCCGAATTAACAGTTACTTCGGTCATATGGAAGTCCAGCCATGGGAAAAACCATCTCACTTGGTTTAAGCAGTGAGGGGGGGGTGTTGAAGGATAAGCATTATCCTTCAGGAGTATGAATCCTGGGAGGACTCTGCCTGGAGGAATAAGAGTCCTACTAGGACTCTGCCACACGAAACCTATAAAAGCTCACCAATATCACCTATGAAGAGGTAATGCAATTTTGCTCCCTGAATACATTGAGCTTTTGCCTACTTGTCCTACTTACTGACTTAGGCATCGGAGGGGTTTCCGGCACACACCCGCCGGCTAGCTCACGTTTGTATTTTCAGGTGGTAGAACGACATCGTACGGAGGAACGCAGACTTGATCAACAGGATTATACGAAAAGGTGTATTTTTTTCCCGTACAATTGGCACCGTCTGTGGGAACTCAGACAAGAAAAACCTCTTCATCAAGCTTTTCCTCAAGAAGAATCAATGGCGCACAACGAAGATGTATCGCAGTCCGCCATCGACGGACAAACACCACAGGGAGGTGCAAGACGCGAATGACTACCTTTGATCCCTCCTATGGTGGACTTGGAGCAACGACAAGATTCCAGGAGGGATGCCAGGGGTAGAAGGAGGAATAACAGCCCTCATCCCTCTCGTTCGCAAAGCCCAGAAAGACAAAGGCGCAGGGTTGATCCTCAAACTTTGGAGGATCGCGTCAGGGAACAAGACGAGTTGATACGGCGGATGGCGGCAGACATGGAATCTCTAAAACGCCAGATGAAAGGAAAAGAAGTGGCGACAGGAGAGGGGCGCAACAACAAGACGCCCCATCGCCACTCAGAAGGTCGTAGTAGAAATTCTACACCCTCCCAAGCAGAAAACAGAAGCCTTAGGACAGGTGACATGCAAGCCAGATCTTCCAGGACTCGTCACTCCAGGTCTGAGAGGACGAGACCTGAAAGGTCTTACACGGAAGGAAGCACTTACTGGCCCTCACATACGCACCAAACAAGGTCCAGACAGACAGAGCTACCCAGATCGTCCGACCTACGAACCGTGCTAGATGAAAAGGCACGATGCAGGGAAGATGCCAGGGCACGTGATCCACATAGAGTTTCTGCCTTACAGCGGTTGGCTCCTCGGACGCATGGAAGCGTCGAGGTTGGAATGCCACTACCGCGCCCAGCCTATGAACCAACTGACAAGGCATTGGCGAGGCTGCAGACCTCACCGTTTGTTCCAGCAATTGAGAACGCACCCCTACCATCAGGCTTCCTTCAGCCCAAATTCAATACATACGAGGGGGAAAACGGACCCCTACTCGCACTTGAGCCACTTTCGCCAGGTCATGGCTATATACCGGCGGAATGAGGCCTTGATGTGCATTCTATTCCCTTCAAGCCTTGGTGACCTAGGCCTGACTTGGTTTGAGAAACTTCCTGAAGGCAGCATAGCCTCCTGGGCACAATTGGCGGAGGCGTTCGTGACAAGGTTCCAAACGAACACTAAAACCCCGGTGGAGATCGATCAGTTACTCTCCATCGACATGGGCGAGAAGGAAACCTTACGATCCTACAACAGTCGTTACTGGGAGACGTTCAACCAGATTGGGGATTGTCCCACCAATCTAGCCATTGCACAATACAAAAGAGGACTTCCAATTGGGAACAGACTAAGGGACTCAATCACCATGACGCCGCCTCTCACCATGGAAGCCTTGATGGAAAGAGTGCATCAGCACATCAGGGTGGAAGAGGACGGCGCCCGTGCTAAAGCAAAGTCCAGCACAGCCGCAACGTCAGAGAAAAAGGCCTCAGCAAAAGTCAATGCGGTAAACCGCCCGGGCAGGCGAGACCACGAAGAAGACCAGGACAAGAGATGGCTGAGAGTCCGCACTGCCATAACCACGGTCTTCAAGAAACCGATCTACCGAATCCTGAGTGAAATAAGAGACGAGCCTTTCGTTAAGTGGCCAGCCAAGCTAGGCGAGGCTCAGAAGGACTATGATGACAGATCCAGGTGCACCTTCCATAAAGAAAAGGGGCACCGCACTGAGAATTGCACGCCATTAAGGCAGCACTTGGAAGAGTTGGTGGCAGCAGGTCACCTGGACAAATACATAGAGGGAGGGGCACAGCCAGCCCCCCAGGACCATAACAACCCCAACGGGATACCAATCGACGCACCGCCTCAAGGCATCATCAACGTAATACATGGAGTCTTTGAACCTGAGCGTGTATGCGAGCTCAAAGGTTCAATCAAAAAGGCTGAGCACTTTAGAGAGGTGCTAAGTGCCCAACCAGTGACCAAGAAGGGAAAGACAGAAGCCACAAACGTCATGTCTTTTTCAGATAAAGACTTGGACAGAATATATTGCCCACACAATGATGCCTTGGTCGTCACTCTCCGAGTCAAGGATTTTGACGTCAAGCGGATTCTGATTGACCAAGGTAGTTCATGCGAGATCATGTACTACGAGACATTCAAACAATTGAAGTTACAAGACAAGGACCTGGCACCTGCCGTTTCTCCCCTAATTGGATTCAACTCCATGCCAGAATGGCCCGTCGGCAAAATAATCCTCCCAGTCAGAGCAGGGAGTGTGACAAAACAAGTGGAGTTCTGGGTGTTGAAAGTCCCCTCAACTTACAACATCATCTTGGGCAGAACGTGGCTGCATGCCATGCGCTCGGTGGCGTCATCCTACCACCAAGTAATGCGGTTCCCCAACGACGCCGGAGTAATAGAAGAAGTCTACGGAGACCAAATCATGTCAAAGCAGTGCTTTGTCACAGTGAACGGCAGACGCGCTGCCAAAGGATATGTTCATTCGGTGGAAGAACCTGAGAGTAATGAACTATTCGCGGATGTTGGCAAAGCGGCTAGCCAGAAAGCGGTGGAAGACTTGGTGGAGGTCAGAATAGATGAAAAGAACCCGGATAAGTTCTTTCTGCTTGGTTCGTCGTTGTCCAGCACTGAGAGGTTGGAGGTCTTGGAATTTCTGACCTCCAACATCGAAGTGTTCGCCTGGACCCCATACGACATGCCAGGCATTGATCCCAACTTCATCTGCCACCAACTCAACGTCCACCCTTCTGCCAGACCAGTCATTCAGCGCACCCGCAGATCGGCACTCCACCACGCCGAAATAGTGGCAGAAGAAGTTGGAAACCTGCTGGAGGCAGGGGCAATCAGAGAGGTGCACTACCCAAGATGGATCTCCAACACCGTCGTAGTGCCAAAGAAGAATGGCAAGTGGCGTGTTTGCGTCGACTACAAAACGGTCAACAAGGCGTGCCCAAAAGATAGCTTTCCTCTACCAAGGATAGACCAACTGGTAGACCTAACGGCGGGGCACAACAGACTTAGCTTTCTGGATGCATACAGAGGCTACCACCAAATCGCCATGCATGAACCAGACCAGGAGGTCACATCCTTCACAACTCCAAGAGGATTATACTGCTACAAGGTCATGCCCTTTGGCCTAAAGAACGCAGGGGCGACGTTCCAGAGAATGGTCACCAAGATGTTTGAGCCGTTGTTAGGCAGAACGATGGAGGCTTACATCGACGATATGGTGGTCAAGAGCAAGGATGAGAATGACCACCTCAAAGACCTAAGTGAGATGTTTGAGATCCTGAAGAAGCATAAGTTACACCTCAACGCGTCGAAGTGTGCATTCGGAGTAGGATCAGGCAAATTCCTGGGCTTCTTGGTGACCAACCGAGGTATAGAAGCAGACCCTTCTCAGATCAAGGCAATACAGGATCTGGAAAGGCCAAATTCGGTGAAGGAAGTGCAACATCTCACCGACATGGCAACCGCACTCAATCGGTTCATAAGCCAGTCATCAGATAGACTACGACCATTCTTCCATGCGCTGAAGGCCAAGTTTGAGTGGGACGAAGAATGCGACCAAGCTCTGGAAAGTTTGAAGGAGTACATGTCTTCTCCACCACTCCTTGTAACACCAATCCCTAGAGAAGAGCTCTTCTTATATCTGGCAGTCTCGCAGCACGCAATCAGCGCAGTGTTGGTCCGTGCAGAAGGTATCCAACATCTGCCCATCTACTATGTCAGCAAAACATTATTAGGCGCCGAAACAAGGTACTTGCCACTGGAGAAACTGGCGTTAGCCTCGATGATGGCCTCAAGAAAGTTGTCGCATTACTTTCACGCCCACACTATAGTTGTTCTCACAGCCTTCTCATTAAAGGCTTTATTTGAAAGAGCAAACTTCTCTGGGCGAATTCTGAAGTGGGCAGTAGAGTTGGGACAGTACGACATCAAGTTCTAACCTCGGACCGCAATAAAAGCACAAGCATTGGCAGATTTTGTCGCAGAATTCACACCAGGAAGTCATCACATCTGCCCAATCGACCTAACTGAGACAACCGAACTAGGGATGGAAGTTGACGTCGGAATAACGCAACCCCTGGTACTGGTTACTCAGTCAGGCCCTAAGGCAGACCAGAGCAAAGCAAAGAAGGAAGAAACAAACCATGCTATACCAAGTCAGGACTCACCGACAAATAAAGACTTGGTACAAACAGAAAGCAAGGGGCAGACAGCGAGCATGGACTCTGAAGAAAACACCAGCAACCTGGAAGATCCCAAGGCATCATCTGATCCCTCCACCTGCTGGAAATTGTTCGTCGGAGAGATGTGGAAGCTTTTCGTGGATGGAGCGTCCAACCAGCATGGAGCAGGACTTGGCATAGTCTTCATCTCTCCAGACGGTCTAGTAGTGGAGCAGGCAATCAACCTTGGCTTCCCAGCATCAAACAACGAGGCGGAGTATGAAGCACTTCTTGCAGGACTTAAGTCAGCACTCTACATGAAGGCTGCCGAGCTAATGGTTTACAGCGACTCACAGCTGGTGGTAAACCAAATATCTGGCGACTACGAGGTGAAGGATGATAGAATGGACAAGTACCAAGAATTGGTCAGAACAGAGATAAAGAAGTTTGATGTGGTGAGGATAGAACAAATCGGTAGGGAGGAAAACAGCCGAGCGGACGAACTAGCAGGCTTCGCCTCGATGGTAGATACCTCCATCCCTCATCCACTACTGATCGACTACCTGCCTAGGCCAAGCATTGAAGACCCAGAAGCAGAAGAAGTATGTTGTGCAGAGTTAGGCCCTTCTTGGATGGATCCCATCATATTGTTTCTGAAAGACGGCACCTTACCGGAAGATAAGAAAGAAGCCAACAGAATAAGAGCAAAATCACAGTGATTTTGGCTCTCTCCTTCCTTGGCATTGTACAAGAAGTCGTTCTCAGGACCTTACTTGAAGTGTGTTCACCCCAGCAAAGTGGAAGCATTCCTATTCGAAATACATGAGGGTGTATGTGGCAGCCATCAAGGAGGAAGATCATTGGCATATAGAGCGATTTCACAAGGATACTGGTGGCCATACATGCAAGCGGACTCAGAGAAGTATGTCAAAAAATGCGAAAAGTGCCAAAAGTTTGCGCACCAAATACACTAACCTGCCAGAGAACTCTTACCTCTCACTAGCCCTTGGCCCTTCGCAATATGGGGCTTAGACATAGTAGGGCCACTTCCAACAGCACCAGGCAATAGGAAGTTCTTCCTTGCGGCAACTGACTACTTTACAAAGTGGGTGGAAGCAGAAGCCTTGGCATCAATCAAGGAAAAAGATGTGAAGAAGTTCGTTTGGCAGAACATCATCACTCGGTTTAGCATACCAAAGGCACTAATCTCAGACAACGGCACTCAATTCGACGGCAGAATTTTCAGAAGCTTTTGTGAAGAGTACAAGATAGAGTTCTACAATTCTACACCGGCGTATCCCCAAGCAAATGGCCAGGCAGAAGCATCAAATAAAGTCGTCTTGGACGGGTTGAAGAAAAGGTTAGAGAAAGCCAAAGGAAAGTGGGCAGAAGAGCTCCCTCATGTTTTATGGGCTTACTGCACCACGCCTCGTCGATCAACGGGAGAAACACCATTCTCCTTAGCTTATGGCATGGAAGCAGTTATCCCATTAGAAGTTGGCCTCCCCACAATTCGGAGCGAAAACTTTGATCCAGACTTAAATGACAAGGCCATAGCATTAGAGCTTGACCTTGCGGAAGAAAGAAGAGACAGAGCATTGGTTCACGTCGCCTCCTACCAACAAGAGTTGTCTAGAAAGTATAACAAAACAGTGCATCCAAGACAGTTCAAGATCGGCGATTGGGTACTTCGCAAAGTAATGGGAAACACCCTGATTCCAGGAGATGGCAAGTTGGGGCCGAATTGGGAAGGACCTTACAAAGTGGTCGGTTTAGCAGGCAAAGGGGCATACCACTTGGAAGATGAGGACGGCAAAGCAATTCCCAGGCCATGGAACACTGCCAATCTCAAGTTGTTCTATTTTTAGCTTTTTTCCTTTTAAGTATGTGTAATTTTTTACTTTCTCAATAAAACAAGTCGATTCTTTCTTAGTATAATTGTTTTCAGTAGAAAGTAACTTTAGTAAGTTAGTAGCACTGTAAACATAGTTGGCCGGAATAACCAACTATGACCCCTCCTAAGCCCAGGATAAGGATCCAGGCTGCAGGACGTTTGGTCGGAATAACCAAACACCTTATTCTAAGTTGGCTGGAAAAACCAACTTAGAAGTTGGCTGGATTAAACCAACTCTTTGTACTCTTCAGCCGAAGTAAGTGCATGGCTGAAGAGTGGTTGGCTGGATTAAACCAACTCTTTGTACTCTTCAGCCGAAGTAAGTATCGGCTGAAGAGTGGTTGGCTGGATTAAACCAACTCTTTGTACTCTTCAGCCGAAGTGAGTTATATGGCTGAAGAGTGGTTGGCTGGATTAAACCAACTCTTTGTACTCTTCAGTCGAAGTGAGTTATATCGGCTGAAGAGTGGTTGGCTGGATTAAACCAACTCTTTGTACTCTTCAGCCGAAGTGAGTTATATCGACTGAAGAGTAGTTGGCTGGATTAAACCAACTCTTTGTACTCTTCAGCCGAAGTAAGTATATGGCTGAAGAGTGGTTGGCTGGATTAAACCAACTCTTTGTACTCTTCAGCCGAAGTAAGTATATGCCTGAAGAGTGGTTGGCTGGATTAAACCAACTCTGTGTACTCTTCAGCCGAAATAAGTTATATCGGCTAAAGAGTGGTTGGCTAGCAAGTTAGATAGTTAGACCGAAATCACAGTTAATGAAAAATTCATTGCAAGTATAAGCATACATACACAAAACCGGAATAAAAGAAGAAGATTTTTTCATTAAGTACAAAAGACAGTATGACTGAGGGGCCGCATCCCGGTTACAAGTTTCAAACAAAAGAACGAAAGAAAAGAAAAAGGAAAAATCAACGGAGAAGTTCATCAAGTTCAGCATCAAAATCTGCATCAGCATCCACCCGGTGTCCGGTGTCGGTTGGAAACACGGTCTGATCTGGGAGCTCAGTCTCAACTTGAACTTCGGTCTCAGCTTGAACCTCGGTCTCAGTTGGTTGCAGCTCGTCCGTTAGGTCTTCAATGACTGGCTCCAACCGAACTGTTTGACTATTTTGCTGCTGTTGATCAACGGCCGGAGTGAGAGTTTGCTCATTTTCATCAGATTCTTCTTCATCATCTTCATCGTCAGATCCCTCGAGAAATTGCCTTTGAAGATCGGCAGCGTATTGCTAAAGCGAAGCCGGAATGGAGTACGGGGGAGGATTGTAGACCTCGGTGTCAGGCGTACAACCGAGCTTCTCCACCGCACTCCTCCAGCCACATTTGAAGAATAAGTCCTTGGCTGCGTTGCACTGGAGGGTGTATGCGTCTTCGGCCTCCTTAAAGCCTTGTTTTGCGGCTTCCTTGATGCCCTCCTTCAGCTGGTTTATTTTGGCGCCTTTCTGCTTTTCAATCTTTGCTAGCAGGCGCAGGTACTTGTCTTTCGCTTCAGCAGCTACCTTCTTCTTTTCGGCTTCGACCGAATTAGCTAGCTCGGTCAGGCGATTGTTCTGAGAGCGTAGCTCGGCCAACTCCTTTTTGGCTTCCTCTAGCTCGGCCGACTTTGCTTCGGCCTCCGCCATGGCTTCCCTTGTACTTCGCCGAAGTTCCATGACCTTCCTGTGAGTAACTTGATTTTTTTGGATGGCCTGCAAAGGAGAAGTGACGTTAGCCGAACTGAAAGTTGGGAAAAAACTAGAAAGAAAGAGAGAGTCACTTACCAGGATCATGGACTTAGTGGAAGACCGGATTGATTTCAGCTCGGTATTAAGTTGTTTATAGTGGTGCTCCATATCTTTTGGAAGGCACACACTTTTGGCTAGGTTAAAAGCCATCAAATGGTCTTTCTCTGAGACCACCGAATCAGCAGCGGTGATATCTCGGTTGTTGAAAGTCGGTTCAGGAACCCACTTGGAGGAGGAGGCAGTTCGGTCTATTTGCTCCGGTTGGGAGCTTGGCTGAATGTTTGGAGGACTTGGTGGCAGGATGGTTTCGTCTTCGTCGACAAGACGTGGCTCAGTTAAGTTAGTCCGGGCACGCTTGCTCGGACGAGATGTGGACGGCCGCTGGGATGGAAGTGCTACCACGGTTTGAGTGGTCTGCACGGCTGGTGGTACATCGGCGGGATTGGTCTCGGTTAGAAGGGCCTTCAGCCTGTTCTTCTTCGCCATTTCTTGTTCGGCAGTAAGTGGCACAAGGTTAATCTGGGGCAAGGAAGGGTCCGGCTCTGGTACGTCTTCGAGGAGGAAGTCAGTCACCCTTGCTTTTCGGCGACCGGAGTAGCGGTAGGTCGGTTCGAAGTTTAGAAGCTTTGCCCAACTTCTCTCCTTTACTCTTAGTGCGGCACGCAAGAGACCGAGGTTGGGGTAGCCGTAGTTTGAAAGGAGATGGGCTTTATCTGCAAAAAGAAAATAAGTGTTAGTTCGGTCCAGAGTAGAAAGCCGAAATAAAGAAAGAAAAAAAATGTGAAATGCAACCGAGGTATGTATACCGGGCTCTCCTTTTTTCCAGTTTATTCTTCGGCCAGGAATCTGGGCTTGAAGGTCTTCAAAATTCCCAGAGACCTAAAAAAAGTCATCGTCGTTTAGGTCTTTGTCCGGTGTGTGTTTTATTATTTTCTCTCGGCCACGGCGTACTCTCAAATAATAACACCAGCCTTCGTTTTTTGATCCTATGGAGTATTGGTGAAGTATCTCGGCCAAACCTAGGTTGAGACCGGTTTGATGGTTCAGTGCGGCTATACCCATTATTATTCGATATGTATTGGTGGACAGCTGGGTGGGGCATAGTCTGGTTTGTCTTAAGAATTCACATATTAAGGGTTGCACTGGGAATCTGAGTCCGGTTTCAATTATTGATTGGAGGGTAAAGGGGACAAAGCCTTCGTTGTCCCAAGGATCTACATCTTGTTCGGCTAGGGTGAGGTTTACATTGGTTGGAATGTTGTATTCTCTTCTGAATTCGGCTAGGCCTCCTGGGGTTTCTACTAGGAACCTATATTTCCCCATTTATGGTATAAGTTACGAATAAATTATCTCGGTCGAAAAAAGGTGTGCTCAGTAGCTTGGCTGAGTGCAGGGAAGTGCCTGGCAACCTAAGTCTGCAAAGTGGAAAAACAAGGTGTTAAGCACAGATCGTTGACCGTGCTATAAAAAACAAAACAGAAAAAACAAGTCCTACTTCGGCTACGCAGTGTACTACGGGATCTACCACGGTCGCTAGCAAGGTGCTTGGTATCTCGGTTCTACCTGTGGTTTTCTTACTTCGGTTAAGCATCGTGGGGCAGCATTCTGAGTTCGGTTTGGGAACTGAGAAAGCTGGCTTAGCCCCAAGGCTTAGCTCGGTCGGGGGCCGAAATTTTTTAGTTCAATGCATTTTTATTTCGGCTAATGTGAATCAGTTGGTGGCCTATTGAAACTACTGTGATGTGTACAAGTGCTAGTTCAGTTCCAGTCTACCTAAGTCTTTGTATAGCAAAAACAGTTTCCTAGTTCGGTTGGATGTGTTTTTTGGATCAAATGGTGTTCTGCTAGATATTTCTTGAAATTCATAAGGTTCTTATGAAGTTTTTCCAGAAAACAACGTGAAGCTAAGCATAAAGAGTGTTTTTCAAAAACAAAGGGAACAAAGAACAGATTCGTGTGCTTACCTGGAAGAGAAGAAGAGCTGGAGAAGGAAGCAAGGCGGTGGAAACACAAGCTTCGAAGTTGCAGGAATAAAGAACCAGCAAAGAGCTCAAGATTGAGGAAGCACAGAAACAGAGAGAGAAGATGAACAGAGGAAGGGATGATTCAAAAATGAGGAGTTCTTTTGGTGAAAAGGGCCAAAAGGGCGGGAACTGTTTAATTTTTTCAGAGTACGAGGGCGGCGTGGCAGCTGTAAGGAGCCAATTAGAGGCTGCCACGTGTCCCTAGGAGAAGAAGCGTTTCAGTTACTGTCACTGAAGAGACGTTTTTTCAGTACGGCCCAAGTTTAGCCCGGCCGGGTAAGTTAAATGGGTTTTAGCTCGGCTGGAGAGGCTTAAAATTTTAGCTCGGCTGGAGAGGCTTAAAATTTTAGCTCAGCTGGAGAAGCTTAAAGTTTTAGCTCGGCTGGAGTGATTGAAACTGTAGCTCGGCCGATAGACAGGTAATCCCAAATCATGTTTTGCAGATGGAATTAAGGGGCAATTGAGAGGGTAATTTATGTTTAAATTAGGCCGAGCTAGGATAGTGGGCCGATCTATGGTCCACATTGAAGAGGCTGAGAAGATGGGCCCCGGACAAGTGTTAGTCTGGTCCGAAGTAGAGGATTTCCACCGGAGTAAGTGCTTATGTTTAGTTCGGTCGCAGGTTATCTGAGTTAGCTCGGTCGTGTTGTTCAGAACCGAGGTATATTGGGCTTGCTTTAGGACCTGAGTAAATTGTAGCTCGGCTTAATTCTTCTATGGATAGCTTGGCCTAGCATGCGAAGCCGAGGTAGAAGAAAGGAAAGGAAGAACCGAGGTAACAGTTAGATCGGTCGCGACTTGTTAGCCCGGCATGGCAGTGTTACTTCGGTCGCAAGATAGTTCGGCTCATCTCCCTTATGGATAGCTCAGTTTTAGCATGGGAGAACCGAGGTAAGGGAAATAAAGTAAGGGCCGAATTAACAGTTACTTCGGTCATATGGAAGTCCGGCCATGGGAAAAAACCATCTCACTTGGTTTAAGCAGTGAGGGGGGGTGTTGAAGGATAAGCATTATCCTTCAGGAGTATGAATCCTGGGAGGACTCTGTCTGGAGGAATAAGAGTCCTACTAGGACTCTGCCACACGAAACCTATAAAAGCTCACCAATATCACCTATGAAGAGGTAATGCAATTTTGCTCTCTGAATACATTGAGCTTTTGCCTACTTGTCCTACTTACTGACTTAGGCATCGGAGGGGTTTCCGGCACACACCCGCCGGCTAGCTCACGTTTGTATTTTCAGGTGGTAGAACGACATCGTACGGAGGAACGCAGACTTGATCAACAGGATTATACGAGAAGGTGTATTTCTTTCCCGTACAGTTTAGAAGAGAAAATATAATGGTGTTGTAATTGCTAGCTCTAAGGAAGGGAAAAGTGAAATTAAAGTTTCACCTTCAAATTATTTTGAAGTGCTTTCTACCGAATCAAACAACTATTACTATAT
Source organism: Camellia granthamiana (assembly GCA_036172215.1). Classification (NCBI taxonomy): domain Eukaryota; kingdom Viridiplantae; phylum Streptophyta; class Magnoliopsida; order Ericales; family Theaceae; genus Camellia; species Camellia granthamiana. The sequence goes on from JAXFYN010000155.1 coordinate 199,209, forward strand.
TAGTTTCAATAATATATAAAAAAACAAAAAGAAATTGTAAAAAATATTTTATGGTTAAAATTTTTGCTGTTATGGTCCTAAGTCTCATATGGAGTTCTATATTAATGAATGATGAGATTATCATTTGTATTATCACCAATTATAAATAATTTTTTAAATAACATATTATGATAATAATTTTTATATACATATTAATTGAATGAATCTCGTCACTCATTTTTATTATCAATGTAATAAAATACATTATATAAAAAATAAAATTTCATATAACATGCCAACCTTAAAAGCGGTCAATAAAAAGTGGAAAAAAAAAAATTTAAAAATTTAAAATTTTAATATAATTTTTGCAAATTTATTAAAGAAAATTGGTGAATAATTTATTCTAGCAATTGTCTAAGGCATTAGGTCCAATGAATTTTTTTTTTATTTTTTGTTGGTGAGAGGTCTACCCTTTCTAAAATAGTTTGATAAGAAGTCTTGGAAGACATTTATTTTCAACTGTAACCCTTAATTTATCTGTTAACATTTTTTTTTTTATCCATTGACTTTTTGTTGATTGTTTGTTCAAATTTATATCTATCTGTTTAATTTTTTTTAATCTATTCAAATTTTTTCCACTTATCTTTTTAAAATTTGGTTATCTATTGAAATTTACCACCTGAACTCCTGAATTTTTACTATCTATGCAAATTTTTTTTATGTACTAATTTTTTTATCTGTTAAAATAGCATTCGTTTTCTGTTGCAACAATCTGATCTGTTGAAAAAGATCTAATCTTTCGCACTCTCCCATAAGAAGAAAGTAGAAGGAAATTAAATCAAATTAAAATCAGATCTTTTTTTTTTATTTGATATTTTTCACTATATCCATAAGAAGAAGAAGAAAAAGAAGAAGAAGAAGAAAGTATAAGGAAATTAAAAAGAAAAAAAAAACTAATTTATTGCAAAGTTTCATCATCATCATCAAAAAAAACAAAAAAGGAACGAACTACTTTATTGCAAAGTTTCATCATCATCAATATCAACAATAATAACAACAACTACTACTACAAGACTCAGATCTAGAGAGAGGGAGAAAGAGAGACATCAAACAAATATATATATCTATATATATATATCGATGATGCTGATGAAGAAATCTAGATCTGTAGCTCCAGCGTGGTGACGATGGGAGTCTCACTCATTCTAAAGCAAAAACCTAACCCACTCAGGCAATCACTTGATCATAAACACGTACTTCATCAAGGAAAGACGATTGATAGCCGAAATCGAAGACATCAATACACCATTTGGAGAGAAGAGGTTGAAACCCTAGAAGCAGAGCTCAGAATCGACTGAGTCGATTCAGCTATAGGGGACTGGGGAGTCTGGTGAGGTGGTGACTCGATTACGTCGCACACGGTGCGCGATCTACTGCGGCGTTTGTAGCGGCGAGAGGAAGAGAGAGAGAGAGAAATGAGAGACAGTGTTGTGTTAAGAAAAAATAAAGAATGGAAAACAACGGCTTTAAGGCACGATGAATCGTTTTCTTTAAGGCGAAATTTGCACCCACTCATTAGAGTTTGCTAAAAGGTTCCTACCAAATTGGCTCCAGGATACAACAAAGCCAAAATCTACAGATAGCAATGCTAGAGGTTTTCTATAGAACTTATACAATAAACTGTAACTAACTGAAGCAAAGACAAAGGGAAGAAAAAGAAGAGATACTAAAATGCAATGGATCTTGGGCATATTATAGAAATAGAGGAGATGCAACTTGAAAAAACCATGTATGTTCAATCTAAATGAACATACCTGTTCGATTCAAAATAAAACTGAAAAACTGAAAATGATAATTATTATTCAGTGTATCTTGGCACATGTTGTCATTAGTAGATCAATCGCATCGCACGTGCCACGTGTCCAAGTGCCAAGTGCACCTCTAAAGCGCCACATTGTGCCACTACCCACGCCATGCACACACGCACTTGTGCACTCGAATGCTCCAGCACTTGGAGCACATGGGATCCTCTCTCTTTATCTTGTACTAAGACAATAATCCAAATGGGTCTCTTATTAATATACCTACAAAATTATCTCTCCACATTCAATGTGGGACTTCCCTTATTAACTATTACAACCTATCTACTTTGAACTCTCAAAGTATAATAATCCCCCACTAGGTTGTAATACTAAAAATTAAGCAATAGTCAATTTTGACAAGTTCATGAATACAAGAAAGTGTCTTTCGAACTAAACCTTCAATTAATGTAAGCTTTCCAAAGTTTTGACAAAGATAATGGTGGTTGTTGCTTAAACCATATCTTCTTTGTGTCAAAACCACCACACACATACATGACTTTGTCCAGTTTAAATGAAAGGTTTTGATATCTTGAAGCACATTTTATGGCCATGTGCTACGTCTTGGTTTCATGAACATTTACAAGAATTAAACCCAAAATCTTGTTAGGAGCGACACCACTCCCTATGCTCATATAGGTGAAGTTAACGTATGTGTCCTTGTTATCCAGACACCATTAAAACTTCATTAAGAGTATTTAACTCAGCCTCCTCTTCACTTGTAACACTCAGCACTGAACATTCTGCGCGGCATAAAATTTTAGTGTTTATTGAATCATTAGTAAGTTGTTATTACCCATTAAACCTTATTAGTAGTTTTGCTAAAGTAAGGTTGGGTTTCTATTACTCGTGACTTTCTTCAAAAGGTTTAAGCCCCATAGCTAAAGTGGTTGCCATTACCATTTCTCTTGTTAAGCCTTTGGTAAATGGATCTGCTAAATTGTTGCTTGTCCTTACATATGTAATGGTAATAATGCCATCTTTAATTAGTTGTTTGACATATTCACGTCTCATACTAATATGTCTAGACTTACCATTATAAATATTGCTATAAGCTCTAGCCAACGTAGCTTGACTATCGCAATGCAAAGAAATGGCTGATATTGGTTGTGGCCACAACTCTATATTTAACAACATATTTCATAGCCATTCTACTTCCTTGCCGTTTGCTGCCAATGCTATGAATTCCGGTTCCATAGTAGAATGTGAAATACAAGTTTGTTTCTTTGAAGCCCATGAAACAACACTTCCACCTAAAGTAAAAATCCATCCACTAGTGGACTTGTTATCACCTGCACTTGTGATCCAACTAGCATCAGTAAAACCTTCTAGAACAGCTAGCAATTTTGAATGAAATAGTCCAAGTCTAGAAGTCCGCTTCAGATATCCAAATACTTGTTCAATTGCTTTCCAATGATCTATACTTGGATTAGAAGTATACATCGAAAGTTTGCTTACTGCAAATACTATATCTGGTTTAGTACAATGCATGGCATACATAAGACTTCCAATAGCACTTGCATAGTCAAGTTGAGCAACTGTTCTTCCTGAATTATTGTTAATTTCATACTGGAATCAAAAGGAGTATTTGCTTCTTTAATCTTAAGATGCTTAAACTTTTCAAGCACTTTTCCAATGTAATGTGATTGACTTAGAGCAAAACCCCCACTATGTCTCTTAACTTTGATTCCCAAGATAGTATCTACTTCATTAAGATGTTTCTTCTTAAACTTTGAAGTAAGACATTTCTTAGTTTCTGTTATACCTTTCATATTGGTGCCAAATATTAGCATATCATCAACATAAAGACATATAAGCACCCCATATTCCTTAGTGAATTTTGAATAAATACACTTGTCAATAAAATTATGTTTGAAATCATTTGATAGTATTATGGAATCTTGAATGAATTTATCTTCAATAAATTCAACATCTCTAGATTCAACTATAACTTTAGACTCTAAGTCTAATAAACGATATGCTTTTGACCTTTCTATATATCCTACAAATACACTCCTCAGGGCCCTTGGTCCCAATTTCGTTCTTTTTGGATCAAGAACTCAATAGAATGCTAAACACCCCTACACTTTGAGGTGTTCCAAATTTGGTTTTCTACTCTTCCATAATTCATATGGAGAAGAAACCAATTTCCTAGATGGTATTCTGTTATGAATATAACAAGCTGTGAGTAACGCTTTACCCCAAAGATCAAAAGGTAGCTTTGCATTTATAAGCATAGCATTGACCATATCAACAAGAGTTCTATTTTTTTTCTTTCAACCAAACCATTTTGTTTGTGTAGGGTGCAGATCGTTGATGAACAATTCCATGTTCTTCACAAAATTTTGAGAATTCATTAAGAAAATATTATCCTCCCCTATCACTATGAAGCACTTTAATCTTCTTTTCTTTCTAATTCTCAACTTTAGATTTGTATCTTAAAAACATATCGAAAGCCTCATCTTTTGTTCGGATCAAATAAACATGAAAATATCTCAAAAAATCATCTATGAAAGTTATAAAATACCATTTGCCTCCTCTACTTAAATGACCATTTAATTCACAAATGTTAGAATGTATAAGTTCTAGAAGTTGAGAATTTCTTTCTGCCTTAGGAAAAGGTTTTTTAGTCATCTTAGCTTGAATGCAAATTTCACATTTCGATTTGTCACTAGTTTTAAAAGAAATCAAACCTTGCTTAGACATATAATTCAATGAACCGTAATTCAAATGTGCTAAACGGTTATGCCACAAACAATTAGACTCAACAATATAAGCAAAAGAAATAGTCTTATTATTGATACTGAGTTTGAACATCCTATTACAAGAATAGCCTTTTCCAACAAACGCATCGCCCTTAGAAAGAATCAACTTATCAGTCTCAAGAACAGCCTTAATGCCATTCTTACGCAACAGATTTGCAGAAATCAGATTTTTCTTAAGGTCTGGAACATGCAGAACATTCATCAAAGTAAGTTTCTTGCTAGAGGTGAAATAAATCTCAATGTTGCCTTTGCCCAGAACCTTAGCGGTGTTGCTATCTCCCACGAGTATTTCTTTGACACTAGAAAGGTCGTAGTTCAGAAACTGATTTTTGTCATTGTAGACATGCACAGTTGCACTAGAATCAAACCACCAGTCCGAAGATTTTTGTACAGCAGTCATATTCACTTCGGCAAGCATTCCAATTTCCATGGCCGAAACCATGGCTACAAGATCTTTTACATCTTCTTCCTGTACATTTGCAGCGAGAGAACCAATGCCCTTTTCTTTATCTTTCTGTTTCTTTAGGATTCTACACTCATGGATATAATGCTCTGGCTTTCCACAATGAAAACAGACTCTTTTTACCTTCTTGAAATTCGTCTTGTTAACGCTCAAACCCTTTCTCTTATTCTTGTTTGCTCCAACCCCATCAACATGATTTACAGATGACTTTGGATAAACACCATCACGAATCCGATTTTCTTCTTCAATTCGTAAGTGTTTTCCTAATTTCTCGAGAGTAAGTTCTTCTGTTAGATGCAGTAATTTCTTTTTCTAATCATTCCAACTAGGAGGGAGTTTTACTATAATAGCCCGAACTTGGATAGATTCAAGAACTTGAACATTAAGATCACAAAGCTTACTCACTATCACTTGCAAATCATGCATTTGATCCATAACAACACTAGTATCAATCATCTTAAATTCAAAAAATTTAAAAATAAAAACTTATTTGTGCTAATTTTCTCAGTCTTGTATTTGAATTCAAAGGCCTGCCATATCTCTCTCGGTGACTTGATTGGTGTGAATAGATCATAGAGATGGTCTGACAGTGTGTTCAAGATATGCCCTCTACAGACCACTTCATCTTTTTCGCGTTTCTTGCGTTGTGCATTGATCTCATTTGTATCTTTGTCATTGGGCGGTGGTAACGGCTGTAAATCTGAACTCAACAGATAGGCAATCTTCTATTGCGTGAGGAAAAATAGCATTTTGTCTTGCCAGTGAGTGTAGTTCGTGTCATCGAATCTATCCAAACGAACAAAATCTTGATTCATGATTTTAAGAGCCGCAACATCTGAAGTTTCTTCCATGGCCAAAAATTTTCCTTAAAATTGTTAAGAAAAAATAAAGAATGGAAAACAACAGCTTTAAGGCACAATGAATCATTTTCTTTAAGGAGAAATTTGCACCCACTCGTTAGAGTTTTCTAAAAGGTTCCTAGCAAATCGCCACCAAGATACAACAAAGCCAAAACCTACAGATAGTAATTCAGGAGGTTTTCTGTAGAACTTATACAATAAACTGTAACTAACTGAAGCAAAGAAAAAGAGAAAAAAAAGAAGAGATACCAAAACGCCATAGATCTTGGGCATTTTATAGAAATAGAGGAGATGCAACCTGAAAAAACATGTCTGTTCAATTTGAATGAACATACCTATTCGATTCAAAATAAAACTGAAAAACTGAAAATGATAATTATTATCCAGTGCATCTCGACACATGCTGTCATTAGTAGATCGATCGCATCGTACGCGCTACGTGTCTAAGTGCCAAGTGCCCCTCTAAAGCACCATATTGCGCCACTGCCCAAGCCATGCGCGCGTACACGTGTGCACTCTAGTGCTTCGCACTTAGAGCACATGGGATCCTCTCTCTTTATCTTGTACCAAGACAATAGTCCAAATGGGTCTCTTATTAATATACCTACAAAATTATCTCTCCACATTTGATGTGGGACTCCCTCATTAACTATTACAACCTATCTATTTTGAACTCTCAAAGTATAATAGGGTTGTGGAGATCAATAATGGAGTCGTGACGGCGCTCGTCGGCCACTTCAGAGGAGGCGATGCGGCAGTCATAGTGGCATCAGAAGAGGCGACGACGTAGTAGGTGACGGCCTGAAAGGCAACGGAAGAAGAGGTGAAGAGAGAGAGAGAGTAAAGAGAGAGTAGAGGATTGGCTTTGATTTTTTGGCAGTGTGTATTATATATATAAAGAGAGGGTGTTTTGGTCATTTAACCTAAACTTGTCCTTATGGACTAGCTAATTCAGCGCCTAAATGTCTCACCAAACAAAATTCAAAAGAATTTTTGGCCTCAGCACCCAATTCATTATTATTTTTTTTACACATCTTCCAAAATTATTAGCATTTTTCTAATATAATTACTGTAACATTATTTGATAGAATGAAAGGTGAATTACATTAATAGTCTCTATAGTTTGGGGCTCGTGTCATTTTGGTCCATAACTTTTCAATTGTGACACATTTGATCATGAATTTTGAATCTTGTTCCAAATAAGGACAATTGAAGATACCATTGCTTAATTTTAAGGGCAAAATTGTCAATTGATAAAATATAAATTAATTTGATAAAAATAAAAGTCAATTTTTTAAAAAAAAATTTAAAAATTATTTCTTCCCACAAAAGATAAAATTATGTAAAATTGATAAATCTTTTAGACATTTATTTATTTATTTTTACCAAATTAATTTTTACTATGTGTTTGGATGATGATCATGTAATAGGTGGTTATTAGGATTTTAATGTGTAATCGATATATTTAATATATGAAATATTTTTAGTTTTGGATTTTTTTGATTTAATGGATTGGTTAAATAATGATATCAAAGTTGTCGCCATATTCAACTTTTGAAAAAATAGAAACTAATTTAATGAAAATAAAAAACAAGTACCCATTACATGATCATCATCCAAACACATAATAAAAATTAAATTGGTAAAATAAATAAATTAATAAATGTTTAAAAGATTTATCAATTTTATATAATTTTATCTTTAGTAGGTAGAATTAATTTTTAAAAATTCAAAAATATTTTTGACATTTATTTTTGTCAAATTAGTTTATATTTTATCAAATTGACGATTTTTTCTTGAAATTAAGCAATGGTATTTTTAATTGTCCTTATTTGGAACAAGATTCAAAGTTCAGGGTTAAATGTGTCACAATTGAAAAGTTAGGGACCAAAGGAACATAAGCTCCAAATTATAGAGACTGTTAGTGTAACTTGCCCTAAAATGAATTATAAATACACTCTTTAAGATTTATAAATACACTCGCCCATTCAAATTTCTAATCGCATAACGAATGACTCTTTTATTAATTACTAATTAAATCAATTAACAGTTATTAATGATATTATAAATATATTTCAATTAACAATTCTTGTAATTTTATTGTTATATAGAAGGACAGTTACGATTTTTTTTTTGTGTGTGTGTGTGTGTGTGTGTGTTAACCTTGCTAAATGACAAATTTTAACAATAAAATATTTATAATTTCTAAAATAATAGAAAGTAAAATATGTAAAATCCAAAGAGTGTATTTACAATTAACCCAATTCGATAAGCCAAACATGAATATACAAAAGATTGGTGTATTTGGGCACTTAACTTGTTTCCCATAAATTTTGAAGGAAGCTTATCAAAAGAGAAGTCTCATTGACACATACTATAATCAACAGCAATGATAGAGAGCTCTAGAAATAAGCTTTAAAGGCAGCTTTAATGAGTTGACAGTGAAGAAAAAAACAATCAAAAAATCACATCAAGAGGTGGGACTCATCTATTAGAGCTCCCTTAGAGCTCCTAATTTAGAGCTCTTAAATATTTTTGTGACACATACTACGATCAAAGAGGTGCAAATACCACAAAAGGAAGAATGGGGTACTGTTGTGTCTTAAGGCATAACAGTTATTGCTACCCGTTGTGGGAGGCTTTTCTGAGTATTTTTTGATGATCTGAACTATTCATATTATAGGGTTCGTCAAGAATATTATTCATGTAAAAAATCAAGTTAATCGGATATTCATAACTCCATAATTAGGTCCTAATTATGTTTAAAAATTTATGAAAGTTATGTCAGCCATTAATTTTGTAGAAATCAATGTGCTTTGGTTATAGGGTTACAAATATCCAATCAACTTGATTTTTTGTATGAATGATTTACTTGACAAATCCTACAATATGAACGATTTAGATTATCAAAAAATACTCGGAAAGATCTCCCAAAGGGGGCAGCGGTACCCCCTTCTCCCTTACAAAAGTAGGGTGGGTCATAAATCTATCATAATAAATAGCAATACTTTCTTTGTCTTCTTTCTTTTTGGGATTTTCTCTTTCTCCATCTTTCCCAAACCCCAAACAAAGATGGTCTCCATCACTCTCCTCCCAACAACAATAGATGGTCTCCATCACTCTCCTCCCAACAACAATAGATGGTCTCTCAGTCCAAAGAGTGTGTAGAACACTATAACACCTCGTGTGCTCTCTCTCTCTCCCCGACATTATCTTTTGTTCCAACCGAATGTTTTTTCATTTATGCATTAAGAGTTTGGGGCAGTTTCAACACTACCTTGAACTATGCCCAAATCAAAGCCGACAATATGCCAATCAACAGAGTCTGAGTTAGATTATTACTATTAGTTATTTGAGCAAATTATATTGGTGGTCCTTTCAAATTTATCTTTTGTATCGATTTGATCCATGTAATTTTATTTGCATCAATTTTGATTATTTTTCATATTATATCAATTTAGTCTAATTGGTAATGCTTTTTTTGAAAATTGAACCGAAAAACTAGAATGGTTCATTCGCTATCTTTAAAGTAATTGAGAGATTAGTGTCCAATTTAAAATTGCTTATGCCCTTTCGAATTAACCATTTCACTCTTGATTTTTGTTAAAATTTTTAACAAATAGTATAATAAATTGGACTAAATTAAGACAACATGAAAAATTGAAGGGCAAAATTAATGCAATTGAAACTATAAATATCGAATTAACACAAAAGATAAATTACAAAGACTACAGATATAATTTACCCTAGTTATTTTTGGTATTTTCTTAAAGAAATCATGGTTCGCGATGTTGCTTGTTTGGAGAGAGAGAGAGAGAGAGAGAGAGAGAGTTAACCCAAGGGGTGTAGTGGAATGGAAAGACCTTGGGGGTAATATACTCGATGTGTCAGGTTTGATTTTTTTGGGAATTAGTTATTCGGGTAACAACACATATATAGTTGGTTAGACGAACCTTTCAAACTTGGACAAAATGTACCGAGTGTGATTTTGAATCCCCACCTGTATGCGAGTCTGTGACTTACTGTTATATAATTCAACGATTTTGTTGTGTAACACCACCTGAGGGTAACTTCTGGAGTCATGGTTCCATTAGGATCTTATTTCAAAAGTTACCCTTACGTGGTTAGATTTTTTCTTTGAGAGTTAGAATGTCTAAGAAAAAGACTTAGGGCTCGTTTAAGAATTAATTTTTTTAGCAATTTTTTATTTTTTACAAAACGTCTAAAAAAAATAGAAATAATAATTTGACAAATTATAGTGACAAATAAAAACAGATTGTACCTTCTTTTCTTTGGCCTTACCAACTCTAGGAAGATTGAAAAGTCTTTCCTCTTGTTGAATCTTGTGTTTCTCCTACTCTTGAGTTCTTTGTATTATGAGATATGGATGCACTCGATTTTTGCTCTTTGTTATCACCAAAGCCAATGCCACTCTTGTCATAACACATTTATTGAGTCCCAATGATACTGTCTAAAGTCTTTGATCCCTTGTTCCAAAGACCAATGGTAGCCATAGCACACTTGAGCTCTTTCTCTTTCTTGATCATTAGTTCTTCCAAGGCAACCTGAGACATCTCGAGACTTTCAATCTTTTCTTCATACGTTGCATAAATTTGCTGTAACTCATTCCTCTCTGTCTCACAAGTCAAGAGTTTTGCACAAAGAGCTTGTCGATCACTAGAAATCTTAATGGCATCATTGCTAGCCTCGAAAATCTCCTTCTTTAATTTGACATTCTCACTTTCATATGCTTTGAGTTTCGTAGTGAGTTTTTCATTCAATTTGGATAAGTTAAGAGATTCCTTATAGAACTTTTCATAAGCTTGTTGAAGTTTTTTATCATCACTCCCCGAGGATTCATCATATGTGACATTCTCAACCGGCCTCTTCGGATACTCTATTTGTCCTTCAGTTTCTGAAGAAATTGTTCTTTTCACTCTTCACCTTGTGCTTCATTGTCACTTTCATCTTTCTCGGACTCGGATTCTTCATCCCAAATGATAGTGAAGGCTTTCTTCTTCCTCAAACGATTAGGACATTATTGAGCAAAGTGACCAAATCCTTGGCATTCATAGCATTGGACTCTTTCAGAGTTCCTTTGTATCTAACCTTTCTCCTTCTTAGTTATAGAATTAATTTTGAGCTTATTTTTGCCTTTGGATTTATGAGTTGATTCCACAAGATTAGGGTTCCTTTTTAGAAAAGAATTTTTAAATTGTTTTATTAAAGCATCTGTAATCTTGGAATCAATCTCACAATCCTCATCAGAATCCTTTCCAACCCTATGAGCACTATTAAAAGAAATAACATCTTTTTGTTTCTTTTTGAAATTCATATGTGCCTCATGAGTTAAGAGATTTCTAACCAAATGATCCAGCTTAAGGTTGTCAACATCTTGAGCCTCCTCAATAGTCGTAACTTTTGCTTGGAACTGATCAGGCAAGGACCTCAAAAAATTTTCCATAATCTTAGATTCCGGTATTTTTTCACCTAAATTGAAGCTGGAATTTACAATGTCACTCATCTTCACATAAAATTCATCAAAGCTCTCACTATTTTTCATTGAAAGGTTTTTGAAACTAGACGTGAGCCTTTGAAGTTTTGAACGTTTAATCGAAGGAGTGCCCTCATGAATAGTTTGTAAGATATCTCAAGCCTCTTTTGCGACTTCACAATTGCAAATATGACTAAACTTTTTTGGTGTGACGGCGCAAAAGAGAGAATTGATAGCTTTACTATTCCAGTTACTATTTTGGTAATCAATTGTGTCTCACTTATCAATTGGTTTGGGAAAGGTTACTGCATCAACGGTAATCGTCGGTTCGGTCCACCCATACATAACAGATTGCCAAACTTTTTCATCAATAGATTTTAAAAACGATTTCATTCCCGCTTTCCAAAAAAAAAATAATTGGATCCATCAAGTAGGGGTGGTCGAACTATAGAATTTCCCTCACAAATTTAATCTATTATCACAAATCAAACAAGATCTCGCTCTAATAGATTTTTTTTAAAAAAAATAGAGCGACCTGCTCTGATACCAATTGAGAAAAATAGAAATCCTCTAGATATTAATTTGTGATTATGTATCAATTTTAACGAGTAAATAGCAATCACAATCAAACAATTAAAGACAAATCAATATAATGATTTAACGTGGAAAAACCACAATTGGAGTGCCTCCAATTGTGATAAACAACCATGGGCAAAAGCCACAAAACAATCTACTAAGAAGACATAAAGGAATTACACAAGTGTACTCTTAATTACCTAGCGAATCTACGCCCGAATCAAACCGATCCCTATATGCCTCTTCCAGCCCCATCTTCACCTTGGAATTGCCTTGCCCAACATTGAATCCGCAACGCCAATGTTGAATCACAACGATGAGCCACTCCAGAATCCATCAAAGCTTCTAGCCCGAATTCCATGGAATCCACCGAAGAACAACACTCTATTTTGTATTGAACAAAACAAACAATCCTTTGATGTAAACTTTCAAACCAGATTTAAACTCAAACAAACATCAAAGAAACTAGTAAAGAAGCTCTAGATATAAACCCTAATATCCAAGAAGAAGATCTGGAAGTCGTAACCCTAAAAACGAATGAAACCACATATTTATAGAAAACTGATCCGCTATCTCCGCTCGAGCGGATCCCGCTCGAGCGCAGGAAAGTTCACTCAAGCGTAAAATCCCAACTTCCAGTACTTTTGCAGACAGGTTAAACTTCTGGAACCAAACGCTCTCCGCTCGAGCACACAAACAGCCGCCCTCGAGCAGACAAGCAACTTCGAATGTATTTTTGCATTTTGCTTTGGGGGCGTTGCCCCCTGAAACCCCACGAGCTGACTGGGCAGCTCGATCTTTGACATAGTTAGCGAAGTGGTAAACAAGAAAGAATTAACTTCTGAAACATCTCTCTGCAAGACACAATTCAAGTTGGATTCACATGTAAAACTCAACGCCTCACTGAAATAAAAGATCGAATATAATTACAACTGAAAGGAGTTTTGTCAAATGGAATTACCAAGAATAAAAACCTAACACAAATTAGGGATTTGAGGGAGAGAGAGGATATTCTTTTCATGTGTCCCAACTGTTGAGTTCAAAGAATGAATATATAAAATAAAATAATGTATGATTTGAATTTATTGGGGACTGATTAAAATTGTAGAGAAAAGTGAATGACGTTTTTGCAACTAAATAGACTAGTTTCAAAAAGACAATAACATGATTAAATATGTATTTTTTTAAAAAAAAATTTCTTTATTTTGTCTTTAAAAACATGATTTTTGTAGACAAATTATTTTTATCCCTAAAAATTTGTCTTTAAAATTCAAATTTGTTATAGTGATTAGCGCTGAAATCCGTAGTATATTTGGACAAACGCAATGAAGAAAAAGACATATAATTAGAATAGTTTACTCTACTGTTGCTTTTGTGTTGTATATAAATGGACTAAGTCTCCAACCACGAGATAATTGTTTTACCAAAGGAAAATGATGAATAAAATAAGCCCAACCAACAATTCCCCAACCATATGAGAGAGAAAGAGGGAAGAACTTGATTATGAGAGAAGGGTTTAATTATAAGAGGAAAACACAGAAGAAGCGTGGATTATAAATAAATAAGGGTAGTTTGATCGTTTTACATAATCATGCCATTATGGATATAATATTTTAGTGCTTAGATTTTGAGGTCAAAGAAATTTAGAATTGGATTTATAGATCGAGTGTCCATATATTTATAAATATTTTAATGAGTAAATAACACTGATAGTCCCTATATATTGATTATTATGTCATTTTGGTCCTTATAATTCTCATTGGCTCGATTCTTATTATGAATTTATAATTTTGTCTCAATTTAGTCCAATTAATTACAACTATTAACATTTTTTTTTATAGAAAATACGCACATAAACGTCACGTGTCATACTTTTAAGAACAAAATTATAAACTTACCCAACTCAATGAGTTAATCTCAAGCAACATAGTGATCATTTTCTATCAAAAACTCTAACGACGTTATCAATTGAACCAATAATTGACACAAAATCGAAAATTGAGTTAATTAAAAGTGTAAGTACCAAAATAATACAATGGACAAAATGTAGACACTATTGATACTAATTTGTCCTATTTTGATAATAATTTAATGAGTCCTACATAAGTCTTGTTTGAATATTAAAAAAGAAAAAAGAAAAAAAAAAAGAATATGAGACCCCTATGGAATTGTTATTCCTTCATATGGAGATGTGACTTACAATTCAATCCTATAAAAATAGATGACCAAAAATCATTTGGCTCTTCCTCGACAAAAAAATAATAATTTCATAAATTTAATCTCAATCAACTAATATTATGATATTAGTATACAAACAAATGTAATTAATTTTGCATCTCTAATTAGTAATCTTGTCACTCAAAATTACTATTTTCATAATCCTAAACATATTGTCTCCATGCTTCTCTGGTTCGGCTTCTATACTCTTGAGCGTGTCAGCCGCCAATGAGTGTGTAAAAGAAATAAAGAAAAAAAAAAAGGATTCATTGATTGAGGGGGAGCCTCCGCTTTTACTCATCAAATACCACTTGTTTCCTAGTGGTTTGACTTTCCTTAGTTGTGCTTAGATTCTCTTGTCGGAGGTCCAGCTTTCAGATCACACTACTAGGATTTGAAACTAGTGTTTGTCGAACTCCAAGACTCATACACAGACTTTTTTCATGGGATCTATGCTTTTCACATAATGCATCACTTCTTTTATGAGAAATTTTCTAGAGGCTGTGCACATTGTGTTTTTAAGTAATTATGCTTCTTGGATAATCTTGTATGTTTTAAGGTACAAATCTGAAATTCCTTGCTTGCTCCACCATAGTATTTTTTGTCGTTTTCTCATTGTTTTCAGTGTTTTTGGTTCCTTTGAGTGAGGGGGAGTTTGGTCTATCATTGCTTTGAGTGAGGGGGAGTTTGATCTATTATTGCAAGGGTTTTTTAGCATGAACTTACATTAATTGGTTTGGTAAGGGAGTTTGGCATTAGTTGGTTTGCCTGTTGCTGTGCTTTGCTTCTTTATTGTTTCCTTCTTGCATGCTCCTGATATTTACATCATCATATCATTGCTTGTGTGTTTTATGATCTTGCTTTAGTTGATTGAGCTTCCTTTGACTATTCGTAACAAAAAGGGGGGAGAAGTTTGACTGAAAATCAAAATGGTTTTTTAGCGTGTTTGCATGTTTCTTAGGATTGTCATCTATTCATACGACATGTTCTTAAAATCTCCAATTGACATGTCTTCATATTTTCATCTCATGCTTCAAGATAATCTTGTCATATGTCTATTGCTTTTTTATATACTCTTGTGGCACTAATAGTTGTTTTGGAGATTGTGGCATTAATAGTTGTTTTACAGATCTTGACCTTGAGAAAGAAGTTTGCTTTTGTTGGCTGTAATGAGTTGGGGTGATTAGGATTTTATTTGTTAGGTGTGTTTTGTCACGTCTTTTGCAAATAGCTCAAACTTATGGAACCAAACGTTCTCCGCTTGAGCCCACAAACGGCCGTTTGAGCAGACAAGCAACTTCGAATGCATTTTTGAATTTTGCTTCGGGGGCGCTACCTCTCAACCCCGCCTAGGCGCTGCCCTGGACCCGCCAATGGGCGCTGCTCCCTAGACCCCCGCGAGCTGACCGGGCAGTTCAATCCCCGACATAGTCAGCGAAGTGGCAAACAAGAAAGAATTAACTTCTGAAACATCTCTCTGCATGGTTTTTGAGCGTGTTTGCATGTTTCTTAGGATTGTCATCTATTCATGCTACATGCGAAATGTTCTTAAAATCTCCAATTGACATGTATTCATATTTTCATCTCATGCTTCAAGATAATCTTGTCATATCTTGTTATATGTCTATTTCTTTTTCATATACTCTTATGGCACTAATAGTTGTTTTGGAGATTGTGGTATTAATAGTTGTTTTGCATATCTTAACCTTGAGAAAGAGGCTTGCTTTTGTTAACTGTAATGGGTTGGGGTGATTAGGATTTTATTTGTTAGGTGTGTTTTGTCACGGCATTGCCAAAGGGGAAGATTGTTAGGTTTTTATTCTTGGCAATCCCGTTTAACAAAACTCCTTTCAGTTGTAATTATATTCGATCTTTTATTTCAGTGAGGCTTTGAGTTTTACATGCAAATCAAACCCAAATTGTGCCTTCTAGAGAAATGTTTCAGAAGTTAATTCTTTCTTGTTTGCCACATTGCCTACTATGTCAAGGATCGAGCTGCCCAGTCAGCTCGCGGGGGTCCTGGGGGCAGCGCCCCTTGGCGGGTCCAAGGCAGCACCCAGGAGGGGTCGAGAGGCAGTGCCCCTGAAGCAAAATGCAAAAATGCATTCGAAGTTGGTTGTCCGCTCGAGCGGAGAACGTTTGGTTCTAAAAGTTTGACCTGTCTGCAAAAGTACTAGAAGTTGGGATTTTACGCTCGAGCGAGGTCCGCTTGAGCGGCCATTCTTGCGCTCGCGTGGAGATCGCAGATCAGTCTTCTATAAATATGTGGTTTCATCCGTTTTTAGGGTTGCGGCTTCTAGATCTTCTTCTTGGATATTAGGGTTCATATCTGAAGCTTCTTTGCTAGTTTCTTTGATGTTTGTTTGAGTATAAATCTAGTTTGAAAAGTATACATCAAATGATTGTTTGTTTCGTTCAATACAAAAGAGAGTGTTGTTCTTCGGTAGATTCCGTAGAATTCAGGCTTGAAGTTTTAGTGGATTTTAGAGTGGCTCATCGTCGTGATTCGACATCAGTGTTGTGAATTTAACGTTGGGCAAGACAATTCCGAGGTGAAGACGGGGCTGGAAGAGGCATATAGGGGTCGGTTTGATTCGGGCGTGGATTCGCTAGGTAATTGAGAGTACACTTGTGTAATTCCTTTATGTCTTCTTAGTAGATTGTTTTGTGACTTTTTCCCGTGGTTTTTCATCACAGTTGAAGGCGTTCCAATTGTGGTTTTTCCACGTTAAATCGTTGTGTTAATTTGTCTTTGATTATTTGATTGGGATTGCTATTTACTCGTTAAAATTGATACATAATCACAAATTAATATCTAAGGGATTTCTATTTTTTTTCAATTTGAAATAGCCTAATTTCTTTCTCTCTCACGAATGCACTGCATTTCTTTCTATCTCGCGAATCGGTGGTTTGTTGATTGCTTTTGAGATTCAATCCCTAATCTGATCTCGACGACAATTTCATCTCCGAGGAGTATCATAGCATCTCTCTCGACAGCAATTTCAATATCCAGGTTTGATCGATTAATCAAATTCAGTCTCATAGATTTGGTTTTCAATCTATTGTTTGCATTTGTTCTTCGAAAATGCTTATTTATCGTTTTAATGTTTGCGTTGATTATATATTATCATAATATGATTTGTTTTTTAATGCGTATTTGTGAGTGTTAGATTCAGTAATTGTGGATATGATAGTTGATTACTCATTTCAGCTAAAATGTGTATGAAATCAATGATGCTGTGGTTTTGTATTGGAGTTTTTGCTCTGTAATTTTGGTAATTTGGATTTGGTTATTGTGCAATTGAGTTGGTCTCTGTCACTATGAAATTCGCTCACTAGAGCTCTATGAATTTAAATTTCTGCCACTGTTTTTCTCTCTACTGTTAAGCAATTTTCTTTCTCCATTACTGAGAATTCAAGTATTTTCAACTCTTTCCGTCTCTCTGCAATATTTGTAATTTATGAGTTGGATAGCTATTTAACACAAAATTGTTTGGGTGAACTTTTATTAGTGTCAAGGTGACAACATAGCAGTTCATATGTTATGAATCATTGCCTTCAATTCAAGTGCTATGAAAATAAAAATAAAAATAAAAATGAGGCATTCAAATTCTAGAAGATCTTAAATTGTCACGTAGCTAATTATTGGTATTTTTTTAATTTAAAATCATGAAGTCATCCTTGTTTCAATCTCATATCCAACAAGAAAAGAAAGATGTGTTCAGCCTCGCTTGTTTGTTTAATAGATGGACAAATAGATTGTGTTCAGTCTGCTTCAATTATTTTAATGTCACCTCTGCAAACTGTTTTAATATGAACTGTTGTGGGATGGTAGGGTAGTTTATCAATAACAAAGATCTGAGTGTTCACCTACTTGCATCTTAGAGCTGGAAATGAAATTCTGGATTTATCAATAACAAAAGATCTGATATGTTTGATATTTTTTGTTGGGTTGTTGAGAAATCAAGTAAGGAATATGAGTTTCTATTCAAACTTGTATTTTTAGAGTAATTGTTAATCAAAATATTATCAAACTTTTAGAGACCAATTTTAGTTATCTCAAAAAGAGTATAACTTTTATAGACCACTTTTAGTTGTTTGGAAAACTAAAAGAGCTTTTGGTAGAGTTTTGTAAATGTGATTTGAGAATATGAGTTGTATTTTGAGTTTGTGTGTTGTGGAATTATGATTTGAGTGTAGAAAATTTGTTTGGTAAAAAGTTTTGAAAATAGTTTTGAAAAGAGTTTTGATTTGAGTGGAGAATTGTTGATGTGACATTTAATATTTGATACAAAAATTTACAACTCATAACTAAACATACAACTCAAAATTATTTTAAAGCACATAAACAATTTAAAAAATTTCAGAAAATGTTTTTTTTGATTATATAAAATTTAACATATCAATTGCAAAAAAAAAATCACTATTCTGGTCAACCGGCCGGTCAACTGGCCGGACGACCGGCCGGACGTCCCGTTAGCAAAAATTTTGAAAAAAAAATAAATCTGAAAAGCGCAACTGCTGCAGATAACTCTGCAGAGTTTTGGAAACGTGTTTCCAAAATACGTTCCAAACACCATACTGAAAACACAGTGTAAAACTAACTTTTGAAAACACAAACAAACAGATCCTAAAACTTTTACACACCACATTTAATTGTTTCAAAAATTAAAACTTTTAGAGACCAATTTGTGTTGTCTCAAATACTAAATTTTCGTCTCCATAACCACTTTTTTTTTTTTTGCTTGTGTTGCAATAGACTTTTAGAGACAAATTTTGATTGCCTCAAAAGTAAAACTTTTTACAACCACATATTTTTGTCTCTAAACGTCTATTTATAGCGACAAACGTAAAATTGTCTTTAAAAGTCAAATTTTGACTTTTCCGAACGGACCATTTGGTATAAACTTCACAACGGATTAAATTAGTTGGCTAAAGTTTTTCTCAATAAATATTACACTTTTAGAGACAGAATAAATTTGTCTCTAAAAAGATGATTTCTTGTGGTGAATAATAAATATAATATAATTTTCTTTTACTAACTATCTGTTTATTTATTTATTTTGGTTCTTTCGATTTGAAATTATTCAATTCAGATTTGGATACATTTGATGTATTTTTAGCATTCAAATTTGTGTTTTTTTTATTGTTGTTGTTGTTGATGATGATGATGAGGATGAAGAAGAAGAAACAGGTAGTCAAAAAATTAAACAGATAAAATTTGAATATATAAGGAAAAAATTGAACAGATAGATATAAATTTAAACATATAAGTCAAAAAATTAAACGATTAGTCAAAAAATTAAACAGATAAAAAAATTTGAACAAATAGTTAAAAAATTAAATAGAAAAAAAAAATATTTGAACAGATAGTTAAAAAATGAAATACACTTTGAAAAATTTAACAGATAGCTAAGGGTAAAATTGAAAATAAAAAATCTTCTAAAATAATCAAACTATTTTATACAAGATGAATCTCTCATCAATAATAAAAAAATATCCACGAAATTTAATGTCTTAACTAATTACTAGATTAAATTTTTCAATGATTATCTCTAAATATATAAAATATATGTTAAGATTTTAATTTTTTTTTTAACATTATTTATCTCTAAAAGACAGAAGGTAGCGTAGGCCTATTTTGCAAAGTTACCTTTTTACCCCCCTCCCCCCCAAAAAAAATTATTATAAAAATCAACTTTTCTTTTATTTTTTAAATATATTTTTATAAAAAGTCAAAAAAATATTATAAAATAAAGGTCAATTCTTAAAGGCAACTAAGAAGGGAGGCCAATCACAAGTAACCACATCACCCAATAGACAGGGCCGGCCCTGGGCTAAGGCCAGTGAGGCCTGTGCCTAGGGCCCAAAAAAAGGTCCCAAAATTCATTATCTTGTACTATATCAAAAATTCAAAATGGCCCAATTTTATTTAATTAATTTAGGTCATTTTAAAATATCTCAAAAGTTCTATTTGGCCCAATTGATAAAAGGCCTAGTTAAAAAATACTTATAAGTATTAATTGTTAGCCCAATTAAAAAAATATAAAATAAAATATATGTATATGTCTGTGCGGCCTATTTTTTTTTTCTTCTCTTCTTATAACCCAATTATGTGTTTTTTTAGTGGTTTTTTAAATATTGTACGCAATTTTATTTATTTATTTTGTAAATACATCTAATTTAGATACACTTAAAAACTATAATATATGTGTTTTTTTTTAAAAAAAACAAAAAAAACAAAAAAAGTTGCCAAATACAAAAAATATAAAAAAATACAAATTGTAAACTCAGATAATTATTTTTAAAAATTCTAAATTAAACAAGATAATTTTTATTTTTATGAATACCTAAAAAGTCTCGAAAAATTATTTCGCTTAAGCTCCGAAAACTGAGGGCCGGCCTGCCGATAGAGTCCTTATTTGCACTCCACGTAAACATGACTATGCATGGTTGTGCGTGAATATGACTTTGTCAACTTCACAAGGTTCCCTAAACCTAGCGGCGGAAGTAGAAAAATAATTTAGAAGGGGTATTTATTAATTAATTTTTTTTCTCATAATTAATAATAATAGATAATAATTTTTAAATTAATATTATGCACAAAATTTTAAATATTTAATACAAAATTTTTAAATTTTTTATTTTTTGACCTTGTGAAAAATCAGAATTAAAAATATACGGTGCTACTTGTAACTACTTTATTGTAAACAATGCAAAAGAGTCTTGTATGTCTTATAATAGATTATACAATAATATATAAATAATAGTGATATCATATTATCATCGATATATGACATTACTAATTAATAAGGAAAACAGCGTATGAAAGGTCAATCACACTTGTTAAATATAATTAACAATTTAATAATTTCTCATTTTCGTAGTGGGGTTAACTATATTTATATGTAAGTGATGATTTGATACCACTGTTGCACTAAATTTTTTTAATAATGTGGTTTGTTATAATTTTTCATTTTCGATCAAAATAACCATCATTATTTTTGTAATTCGAAAAATGTCATTAAGAAATCATTCTAAATATTATTTCTATATAATTTTTTTATTGATTAATTATTTTCAAAAAAAAAAAAATTTTGCAAAACCCGAGAGGGGGCATGTGCCCTCCTAGTTCCTTCATAGCTCCGCCACTGCCTAAACCCCTTTTCCAACGAAAAATTGTTCAATATTTCTAGAGTAAAGTCTCACTTGGATACAAGCTATTTTAGTAATTTTTTAATTTTTTATGAAAAGATATGTAAAAAAATAGAGAGAGTAATGTAACTATTTATAATGATTTTTTAATTTTTTGACTAAAATATGTAATTGTCAAATAAGGCCTAAGTATAGGTGGTGCTTAAAACAAGCTATTATTAATTTTTAAAAAAATATTTGACATCTTTAAAAATTGCTCTTAATGATGTATTTGAGAAATGTCAAATTTTAATTTGTTAAACATTTTATTACGTGGAGTTTAATCCCAATGTCATATTATTGGGGATCATTTAGCAGTGATAAATTATAGAGATATAGCATTGTTACAATATAAATCATGAGATCATTGAATAATTTCCTCTTTTCCCAGTGTTCCACAAAGCTCTCATTTAGCATGTTGGGTTGCGAGGTTAAAAGACTAAAATAGTCACATACAAAAAAAGATAAAATAGACTAAAAAATTAATAAAATAAAATGTCACTTTCAAACTATAATCATTTTACTTTTTCTTTTATAAAAATAAAAAAAGTCAAAAAATTCAATGCAAACGAGATTTTTTAACCCAGACTAAAATAATAAAAATAACTAAAAAACGAAAAAGTCAATCCACTTTTCAAATGAAGCCAAACACTCCCTCGAGAAGTTATTTCATGTACTTGGAGCATGATCAAGTGATATCCCATAATCTTTCTTATTGGTTTAAAAAAACAAAAAAAAAAAGTGAGATTTATTATTTTGTATTGAGTAAAGAAAAATAATAGAAAGCCTAATGAATTATAATTAGTGTGTGGTATATGTCATCACGTGGTGCCATGAGCACGGTATAATTTTCCACATCAATGGGATGGAAAATTATACGGTGGTGTTGGGGTAATACGTAGGATTTGGTTTATCTTAAAATAGAGTGCGTTTGGACTTGATAGATTCACTTTGAACCAATTTCGGTGATCCCATTTCATTATAGGATATTCATACAAAAATTCAAGATGATTAGATATCAATAAACTATATTTAAATTACATTTATATTACAAAAAAATGAATAGCTATTTTTAAAATTATATTTTTTGTCAATTTTTAATAAATAAATATGATTCAAATATAGAATCACCAAAATTTAATTATTTTATTTTTCGTATAAATATCCTATTTAACGAATCTTAAAAACAGAATGTATTTTTATTAGTTAAAATAATAAATTCAAAAACTTTTGTCTTGATTTTTGGGAGCCGAATCTTTTGCATCATGTAGTGCTCCAACATGAGGGAAGAGAGTGAGTAAATTTTTTTTTTTTTTTAATTTTGTTTTTTTTGCCTTAAAATAACATTGTTTTGAGACATTATACCTTCGTTTGAAAAGTGGATTAATTTTTTAATTTTTTGACTATTTTAGTTTAGAGTTAAAAAGTTTGTTTGGGTTGACTTTTTGACTTTTGTGAGAAAAAAAATAAAATAATTATGATTTGAATGTAACATTTTACCTTATTAACTTTTTAGTCTATTTTATATTTTTATGATTAATTTAGCTAAAACACTAAAAAAGCCCACTTACCAAACGAGGGTAAGACATTTGAATTGTCCATTATAATTTTTCTTTTTTGTTTTGATTTTTTGATTTAAAACATGACCATGGTTATTTGGTGGTTTTAAAATATTACTTCAAATCATTTTATTACTTCACACTTGTTAAATTATCCCTTTAAAACATAACAATAAAAGCTTTAAGTTTCAGTATTTTAATCAATAAATTTTAAATTAGTACACCACATAAATTTTGTCCTCAAATTATTAAATAATTTTCCAATCTGACACATGTAGGCCATGTTTGTTTAGCGGATTAGGTTAGATGTAATTGTTAGTAAGAGAATGGTTAGTGAAGAGATTGTTAATGTAGGGATTGTTAGTAAGGAGATTAAATAAAATTGTGTTTATTTTGATGATAATGTGGGAGATGGTTAGTAATGGGATTGTTAAATTCTTTTTATATAAAATAAATAAATAAATTATTTCTATATTAAAAAAAAACTAAAACAAATATTAAAATAAACAGGTGTACATTCCCAAAATTCTAAATCGTCTACCTTACTCCGACGTAAAGAAGTAACGCTGTGAACATTCATATCGATCGAAGTGTAGACACTTTGAACATTCACATTGCTTGTTGCTTATATTTGTATACACATAACCATTGGCTTAATGTGAGTTGTGATAAATAAATAATGATGTGAACTTACACATTATAAATGTATGTTGGTAAAATAACACATTAATATTGTTTGCGCTTGTATTACTATTTCTGAATGTGAATATTAACATTGATTAATAATGTGATGGTCACAATACCAATTGCAACACATTACAATGTAATAATTCACGACAAGCAATGATCTCTTCCAATATGAATATTCACACCACGTAATAATCATGCAAAACTCATACAATAATTAGTGATATGTAAACATTTACATTATGTAATAATCATACAATCATTACGCTATTACACGTCATGCAACCATCACATGCTTTTAATGTTGAAGTTCATATCATAAAATGCAAAATATTAAAATATGATAATCCACAACAATAATAAATTCAGTGAATGTAAACGTTCACATTCACTGAAATACTCACCAAATAAGCATACACACACTGATATATAAAGGTATCCATCTACTGCAAAAACAAAAAAACAAGGAAGTGAACACCCACATTATAACCACATAATACCACAAATATGAAATAATCAATGATATGTGAACATTCACATTTTGCAAAAAATATAATTATATCCATATTTTACGCTGCTAATCTCAAAATGAAAATTTTATTGCCATCATTACACATTATTATAGATTAGACAAGTTCAAGTTCACACCACCAAATATAAGGATGAGGGGTCACTACGGTGGTGTCCCTTGCTGTGCCGTTCAAAACGGCACCGTTTTTTTTTTTTTTTTTTTTTTTTGAGAATTACATTAACTTTTTATTTCATTACCACAAAAAAAAAAAAAAAAAAAAAACTTAAATTCTAAATCCTAAAATAAAAAAATAAAAAAAAATTTAAGAATTAAACTTTAAATCCTAAAATAAAAATAAATAAATTTTATCCCTAAATCTTAAAATAAAAAAATAAATTTTAAGAATTAAACCCTAAACCCTAAAATTAAAAAAAAAATTAAAAAAATTTATCCCTAAACCCTAAACCCTAAAATAAAAAAAAAAAATTTTAAAAATTAAACCCTGAACCCTAAATCCTAAACTCTAAAATATATAAATAAAAAAAAATCCCTAAACCCTAAAAGAAAAAAAATAAATTTTAAAAATTAAACCCTAAACCTTAAAAAAAAAATTAAGAATTAAAATAAAAAAAAGTGACCAAATATATGGACAAAGTGTAATTTATCATGTCAAAAAACATAGTGAGAACATGAAAAAAAAAAAAAAGATGAAACTGTGCCCTTTTTTTTCTTCTTCTTCTTCTTTTTTTCTTTCTTTTTTTTTTTTTTGTGGTAATGAAATAAGAAGTTAATGAAATCCTAAAAAAAAAAAAAAAAAAAAACGGTGTCGTTCTGACTGGCACAGCAGCCACAACAGGGGGCACCACCGCAGTGACCCCTCATTCCAAATATAATGACAATAATAACATACAAACATTCCTTATAATGATATAACCAATAATATGTGAATGTTCACATTGTTTGCAAAATGTCAACATTCACAACATCCAAAAAATAGAGCCCTATATGAATGCATTACTAGGCAAAAATCATAATTTCATTCATTCATTCAACAAAAATAAACTTGCATCTCTATCTATTCTACAAAATAAAGTTGAAAGCAAAAAAACAGAGCATACATTCCAAATATAAATGACCATGCATCCCTAAACAAAATTATACTAACCTTGAGACAAAATTATCTACTCGTTTTCTCTCTCTTATCAATGGCTGCCTTCGCAAAATTATATAAAAAAATAGAGCACAAACGAACAACACTAAAGCAATTTTGATTCGTCATCTTTCTCGACACCAACGAAACCCTAGCACGACGAAGCAACATCACAATGAGAGTAATACTGAATCACAATCGAAAGCGTAAATCATGGTAATTGCCAAAACATAAGGATAGTAAAAAAAAGAAAAGTGTATATCTTTTTTGTCTGTAATATATATCAATAATAAATATAAGGGTATAATAGTCTAACAAATAATGTAAATCAGGAAAAAATAGACCTTGTGAAAAATACATGAGACTAACTAGGTTATAAATTTCTTTTATGGATTTATTGGATTATAACACCCCCAAATGAGATTTATCAATAAAAATTTCAAAAAAATAAAATTTAAAAAATAATTTTTTTTTATATATAAAATAGACTCAATTCACTTATTATTTTTCTAATCTCACGCAAAATTCAGTTAAACTAATCCTTTTACTGAAGAGAATTACTAACACTATCAATCCTGCATTCTAAATTATTACCAAACACATTGTAAATGAAAGGGTTTGGGGTTGCTGCTGCGCAGCACGCGCAACAGCAACTGCTGTGCATTGAAATGGGCCCATTCTGGGGTTTATTTTAATAATCCGAATCGTTCACATTTTAAAATACATCAAGTAGAACATACCTGTAAAAAATTAAGTTAATCGGATATCGTTTACCTATTCATCCACTTACATTTGTATCTACAAAAATAAATAATAATTGTGATTTAAAATATTAAAATGAATATAAATGTAAGTGGATGAATAGATAAACGATATCCGATTAACTTAATTTTTTTACAGACATATACTACTTAATATATTTTAAAATATAAACAATTTAAATTATCAAAATAAATTCTAAAATAAACACATTTCAGTGCACAACAATTATTACTGCACAATCCGCACAGCAGCAACCCAATTCCTAAATGAAATCTATAGTCATAGCAACTAATCCGATCACCTACACCGATAAACAAATATGACCGTAATGAATGGTGCGACGTATTAGTGTTATCTCTAGTGGAACCAAGTAAAATGGTACAAAGTAGTGATTGATTTGATCACAACGTTTCATGTACCCACGCACGCAACGTACTGATCAACCGCTACGTAACATGGAGAAGTTATTGGGTGGTCTTAAGTTACTGTCCGTAATATTTCAACGGTGTTATAACTAATGGAGGAATAAAATTTATAAATTTGTATTAAATAATTAAAAAGTATAAAAAAAAAATATGATGAATTATAATTAGTGGGTAATATGACCACATAACGCTCGTGAAGTAATTAATAATTTTTCCCCAACATCATTCTTTACATGAAGGTTCTTCAGCTACACCTCACGGTTACTCCTATCCATGCACCTTTGCAACACCCCATTCTATCCCTATGTTAAAACCATGCACTCAATTTAACTTGGATAAATTATAATATACCCTCTTCAATTATGATTCATTTATATTTTATTTTTTCAAATTTTAAAATTTAATAGTTAATTTTCTTAAATTATTATTTTATTACAATTAATCTTTTTGTTATGATTTTATTAAAAATTTATAAAAAAAATTAAATAATGTGTAAAATACATGACACATTTATTAAAATTTTAAGATAATAATATCCTTATATTATATGATAATTCCATTTGCATAGAGAGTCAAAGTGAAAATAAAATCACAAGAATATTATTATTCTAAAATAATCAATAACTGATATTGTTGTCTTAAAAATTTAATAAATATATTATGTACAAATTATCACATCACTTTTTTTACTATTTGAGAATTTATTTGGTGATCTTAGGGCACGGTCAAGTGGTGTCCTAGACATATTTTGATTGGTAGATGTACGGGGAGCAAATATTCAGGCGAGCCCGTACTCCTTTCTTCCAAGCTCCTGTCTGTCTGATCGACCTGCGAGCACAACGGCAGTGAGCTGCCCGGTGGTGTGTGGCCGGAAAACCCCTTCGACGATCAAGTTAGAACACACACACAGGGGATAGATAGAGAGAAGGGAGAGTGTTGAGTGTTTAGTGTATGTCTCACTAAATGTTCATCTGTCGGCCCATGGTGGGGGCGCAGACTCGCTTATATACCTTCTGCGCCCCAAATCTACTCCCATTAGTCTCTCGACACGTGGTACTGCTATCCCATCTGTCAGCACAAATCTTGCTGAACATCACCTAACCAAACTGCCAGCCCACACTACTGGGAGCTCGGCAGTCGGGTTGCAGCATCTCGGCTGTCAACGGCCGTGCTGCGCAGCTAGCCGGAGCGCTCCGCTCGCCAAGCTCAATGACGACCGAGCTCGGTTGCATTCCGGCATAGCTGAGCTCGGGATAAGTCATGCTGGTTAGCTGTCGACCTTCCTGCCGAGCTAACGCATGAACCGTGGAACCCTGTGAGGCAGCAGACATCTCGGTCGAACCTTCACTAGACCGGCTTCTGCGCCAACAAGCCCAAGTAGCTCGGTTCCACAGCAACTATGCCATTACCGAGCAAAAATCCTTTCTGGAAGGGCCCAGGCTGCCACGGCCCAAATGTGTTCGGCCCACAATTTGCCCGGCCATTATCACGGCCCAATCCAAATCATAAATCTCTCTCTCAATTGCCCCTTAATTCCGTCCGCGTAAGCGTGATTGGGATTACCTG
Organism: Camellia granthamiana; assembly: GCA_036172215.1. Lineage (NCBI taxonomy): Eukaryota > Viridiplantae > Streptophyta > Magnoliopsida > Ericales > Theaceae > Camellia > Camellia granthamiana. The sequence continues at coordinate 227,276 of JAXFYN010000155.1, forward strand.
TTTTGACCGGGATAACTCTTTCTCGGTTCACAGTCTGCTAGACGGCGACTGGGCTAGTTGACATACCTGTGTTCAAAACTTGCCCGGTCGACGCCTCGACTTGCCATCCCGGCTCTTCAATACTGACGCCGCCGCCATTATGACACGTGGCGCGTACTGGTTGGCTTCGAGAAGCCAACCATCACATCCCTTCAATTCAAATTTTTGGCGGTCTTAGTAGCCTATAAACGCACCAAGTTCTCCTTCAATCTCCTCTTACTGCCTTTCCTCCTTCCTCGTCGATCCAGAGCACCTGCTCTTCTATTCTTGTCATTCCAGAGTTCGTGTTCAAAGGAGAAGCTTCTGCCCTTAACTGGTAAGTCTTTCAACTCCTTTTATTGCTATTTCATTTGGTATTTCTCCTTTTAGGGCACCAAATCCGTAGATTTTAGGACATACCCCTCCCAAAACCCTCACTTGCCCCTAGTTTCTTCGCTGTTCTTCAATCCTAGTGATGAACACTTGGAGATCTGGGGCGGACCGGGCTCCAGGTCTTCTTTTGATCCCAAAAAACATTAAGACTGAGCAACTTACAAGTTTGCCAAAACCTTAGTAGAAACCGAGGTAGACAGACGACTTGGTCGCTCGACTGGGCTAACAACTGGTCGCTTGAGCGACCGAGCTCCTTGGTTTGCCTTTGTGACCGAGGTGGTCTAGCACTCTTCAAGACCGAGCTAAAATCAAGCTCGTTTTGCGCGACCGCGCTTCCACTTACACTTGTCATCCTTTTCCTGCAGAGTCCAAGGGGACCACTGACCAAATACTGAGGCTCTCAAAGACCGAGCAGCTATCAAAACACCAGCCTGTGCCAAACCACCTCAGCCGAGCTAAACCAGCTGGATACACATGGGGCGCTACCGTTTCCTTGTTGATACTCCGGCTGCCCTGGCCGCGTTCCGAGAAGAGTACGGTATCTCGGTTGACGTTCACCTAGAGCTTGGCGAAATTGACACAACCCCTTGGGGCAGATTAGACCAATGCCCCTTCACCGTGCTATCCATCATTGAAAGAGGCATCCGCTTCCCGGTCAACCCACTGATGACCGAATTCTTGCGTCGCACCCGGCTAGCACCCACTCAAGTCTCAACCAACACTTACCGAATAATCAACGGGGTCCACGAGCTGAACAACCGGCTAGGAACCAACTTAGGTTTAGCCGAGATACTCCGTCAATACACCCTAGGGCACACAGGCGACGACCTCGCCTACTACTTGAAAATTAGATCGGGCAAAGAAAAAATAGTGACCGGCACCCCGGACAAGGACTTGCACGAAGACGACTTTTTCTGGGTGTCCGGCAACTATGAAACAACCGACGTACCGGGCTGGTTCATTAGCAAGAACTTTCGTTCAACATGTAAGCCACGCTACTTGTTCGGTCAATTTATGTTTCTTCACTACTCTGTACTTTAACGTTTTTCCTCTCTGCTTTCCTTTACAACAATTGAAGCCCTGCAAGCCCACTACCACTACCCCAACGAAGCAGCCATCCGAACCGTACTCCGCTACCAAAATCGGGATTGCCACGAGCTCCTCGGTTACATACCGACATACAGATATTCTGCTCCACGCCAGAGTAAAGTCACAGACTTTCTTCGAGCTCCATCTCCACCACCAGATCCCACATTACCAGACGTGCCACTCATCTGGTTGACAGAGGCTGAAGAAATGGCCAAAAGAAGCTGAATCAAGAACCCGATCATCGCCACCTCAACCGAGATCCTAAGCATCTCAACCTGCTCTCCTGCTGCTAGTCAATCCAGCGGGACCGTGGTTGCATTGGCTTCTCCCGCCGCCGGGCAAGCCAGTAGAGACATCCACTGCGTTGGCAAAAGGCCTCGTGCAGACCCTTCTGCCGAGCTGGTAGCCGAGCTCAACACCGAGCAGCCTGCCGTCACCGTCGACCCAACACCGGCATGGAGGCCCCAGCTCAAACACCGGGGCAAGGAGATCTCGGCAACAGCTTCCGTCAAAGGCGACAAGGAGCATCTGCTCGCCTTTGACCTTTCCAAGGCACTGCTTCTACCGAGCGACGTGGTCGGCAGCGACCACGTGCCGGACACACGTTTGGTAAATCCTCGGTCAAGTCTATGACCAGGGTAAGAACTTTGCACATTTTGGTAAAAATTTTTCAAGTGTTTGTTCGGTTTCCTTTCTAATCAAACTTTTTTTTTGCAGGCCATCCAGAAACAACACTTGGTCATGGAGCGGATCCATCGTCTCTGGCAGAAGGCCAATGATTCTGCCAGCCAGGTTGCCAGCCTTCAAACCAAGCTCTGGCGGGCCAAGTCTTCTCTGCAAATCGCGAATGCGGACAACACCAAATTGCTTGGCCAACTTGGTGCCGCCCAGCAGGAAAGAGATGCAATAAAGGCCGAGCTGGAGGCCTTGAAACAGTCAAGGGAGAAGGAACTGGAGAACGCCAATAATGCCGACTTCAAGGAGGCCGAGGAGAGCTACACAAAGCAGGTTCATGCCACCCAAGATATCTACTTCAAGGCGGGTTGGAAGACTGCTTGTGAACAGCTCGGCCAAGGACTTGGGACCAACGTATTTGCTTCTTCTCCAGCTGTCTTCTTGCCGACTTACCTTGTGCCATATGCCAACGATGTCTTCAGTGCATTGCAGGCTAAGGCCGAGGAAGGAGGAGAAGAAGAAGCCGAGGAAAATGCTGAAGAAGAGAACCATCCAGAGCAGCCTGGCGCCCAAGACCAGACAGCAACAATCAACCTGGAGCCAACCGGGGACGAATTCACTGACCTTTCTCCCTTAGAGTAGTTCTTTTTTTCTTCATTTTTGGTTCACAAATGTAACCGGGCTATCCGTCCGTCCTCTTGTAACTACTTTGCTTATTAATGAATAATTTCGATTTTGCCAAGTGTTTGCACGGTCTTCAAGCCACATAGTTTCAGCTGAACAAAATATCCCGGCAAGACTAATCATCTTGTTAACTTATTCAACCGGAATAAAACATCGCGGCTTTAATCACAAAGAACAAGCTTGAGTTAATCATGAAACCATTCAACCGGAGTAAAACATCTCGGTTAAAGTACAAAAGTTGAGCAGTCATCAACTCATTTAACCAGAATAAAACATCTCGGTTGAACCCTCAGAGTTGGGCAAAGCATCAACTCGTTCAACCGGAGCAAATCATCTCGGTTGGAACCTCAAAGTTGAGCAAATCATCAACTCGTTCAACCGGAGTGAATCATCTCGGTTGGAACCTCAGAGTTGAGCAAATCATCAACTCGTTCAACCGGAGTGAATCATCTTGGTTGGAACCTCGGAGTTGAGCAAATCATCAACTCGTTCAACCGGAGTGAATCATCTCGGTTGGAACCTCAGAGTTGAGCAAATCATCAACTCGTTCAACTGGAGTAAATCATCTCGGTTGGAACCTCATAATTCAAAAGCAACAATCAAAATGCTAAGGCAAAGATGAGACACTTCTATATGTTGACAAAAAGAATATTACATTCTAAAGTGTAAGGCAAAAAATTCCTTTGCACAAAAAGAAAAGAAAAGCTAAAAATAGTACAGTTTGAGGTTGGCCGCATTCCATGGCCGGGGTATTCCTCTACCCTCTAGGTCCTCCAAATGGTATGCCCCCTTGCCCGCCAGACCGGTTATCTTGTAGGGTCCTTCCCAGTTTGCCCCTAGTTTGCCTTCACCTGGCACCAGGGTGTTGCCCATGACCTTCCTCAAAACCCAATCGCCTACTTTGAACGGTCTGGGGTACACCTTCTTGTTGTATTTTCTAGAAAGCTCTTATTGGTAGGCGGCCACATGGATGAGAGCCTTTTCCTAGCGTTCTTCCACGAGGTCCAATTCCCGGGCGATGGCATTAGAATTCAGCTCGAGCTCAAAACTTTCACTTCTGAGGGTGGGCATACCAACTTCCAAAGGGATGACCGCCTCCATGCCGTATGCCAAGGCAAAAGGAGTTTCCCCGGTAGATCACCGCGGGGTTGTTCAGTATGCCCAAAGGACGCTGGGGAGTTCCTCGGCCCATTTTCCCTTGGCTTTCTCAAGCCTTTTCTTCAACCCATCAAGAATAGTCTTGTTTGATGCTTCGGCTTGACTGTTAGACTGCGAGTAAGCCGGGGTAGGGTTGTAGAATTCAATCTTTAAGTCTTCACAAAATCCTCTGAAAGGCGGCCGTCAAATTGGGTGCCGTTATCCGAGATAAGAATTTTGGGGACGTCAAACCGCGTTACCACATTCTGCCAGACAAACCGTTTGACGTCTTTCTCCTTGATTGTCGCCGAAGGCTCTGCTTCAACCCATTTGGTGAAGTAGTCTGTGGCCGCGATGAAGAACTTCCAGTTGCCTGGTGCTGTTGGGAGTGGCCCCACTATATCCAGCCCCCACATCGCAAAGGGCCAAGGGCTGGTGAGGGGAAGAAGTTCCCTAGCCGGCTGGTGGATTTGGTGGGCAAACTTTTGGCACTTCTCACACTTGCGAACATACTTCTGTGCATCTGCTTGCATGCACGGCCACCAGTAGCCTTGCGAAATAGCCCGGTATGCCAAAGATATGCCCCCTATGTGACTGCTACAGATGCCTTCGTGGATTTTGTACAGGAAGGCTTCCACGCTGCTTGGGTGCACACACTTTAGATAAGGACCGGTGAAAGACTTCTTGTATAAAGCGCCTGAAGGAGAGAGCCAAAACCGCTCTGACTTCACCCACACTTTATGTGCTTCCTTCTTGTCGGCTGGAAGGGTCTGTTCTCTGAGAAAGAGGATAATAGGGTCCATCCAAGAAGGACCTAGCTCGGCGCAGAGTACTTCTGTCTGCCCGGTTTCCTCAATGCTGGGCCTCGGAAGGAATTCAATTAGGAGAGGGCTGGGAGATGTTCTATCGACCATGGAAGCGAGGCCGGCCAATTTGTCTACTCGGCTATTGTCTTCTCGGCCAATCTGTTGGACCCTGATCGCCTGGAATCATTTGATGTGGTCTCTGACCAGAGCTTGGTACCTCGCCATTCTGTCATCCTTAGCTTCGTAAACCCCAAAAACTTGGTTAACCACAAGTTGGAAATCACTGTAAACTATCAGCTCGGATGCGTGCATCTAAAGTGCGCTCTTGAGCCCGGCCAAAAGCGCCTCATACTCAGCCTTATTATTTGATGCAGGGAATCCAAGGGTGATAGAGTGCTCGATGGTCAGCCCTTCTGGCGAAATAAGGACTATACCCAGCCCGGCACCGTGGCGGTTAGAAGCCCCATCTACAAAAAGTTTTCACATTTCTCCCACAAAGAACTTCCAATATTCTGATGGGTCTTGGGAGGCCTGAAGATTGATGTTACCACGGTAGCTCGGCTGTTCGGCTTTAGGTTCAATGCTGATCGGTTCCACTTCCTCCCTCCTTGGTGATGCGGCACCGGACAGAGCAGGTTGGTTGGCAATACCCAACTCCGTCGACGCATCGCCGGGCGGAAGTGTCGTACTAGCTGAAGGTTCTTCGGTGGGGCACGCAATGTCTGCATCACCAACATCGCCAAGCTGTGTTATGTCGATCGAGCCCACATTCACCTCCTCATCTGCTGGGGCAATATCCACCTGGCATATTGGATGAATTCCAGGTGAGAATTCAGCAACGAAGTCGGCCAATGTCTAGGCTTTTATGGCAGTGCGCGGCTGAAACTTAACGTCAAATTGTCCCAATTCGACCGCCCACTTGAGAATTCGACCGGAGAAGTCCGCCCGTTTGAACAAGGCTTTGAGGGAGAATTCGGTCAAAACGATGATAGTATGAGCATGGAAATAGTGCGCCAACTTCCTAGAGGCCATCATCAATGCCAATGCAAGTTTTTCCAGCGGCAAGTATCTCGACTCTGCCGGTAGCAGGGTGTGGCTGAAGTAGAAGATGTGGAGGTGCTTGATTCCTTCTGATCGGACAAACACCGCACTGACTGCATGCTGGGAAACGGCCAGATAAAGGTAAAGTTCTTCGCCGGGCTGCGGTGTGACCAATAGTGGCGCTGAAGACAGATACTCCTTCAGCTCGGCCAAAGCCCGGTCACATTCTGCGTCCCATGAGAACTTGGATTTTAAAGCTTGAAAGAACGGGCGGCAGCGATCTGATGACCGGCTTATGAATCGGTTAAGCGCGGCGGCCATTCCGGCCAGATGTTGCACGTCCTTCTTCGAGCTGGGCTGCTTCAATTCTTGCATGGCGCGGATCTGTGTGGGGTCTGCCTCGACGCCTCGGTTTGTGACTAAGAAGCCCAAAAATTTTCCGGATCCCATGCCAAAGGCACACTTTGACGCATTCAGGTGTAACTTGTGTTGTTTGAGAATAGCGAACATCTCGGCCAAGTCGGACAAGTGGTCGGCTTGATGCCGGCTTTTGACCACCATATCATCGATATAAGCCTCCATTGTCCGACCTATCAGAGGAGCAAACATCTTGGTTACCATCCTTTGGAAAGTTGCCCCGGCGTTCTTCAAACCAAAAGGCATGACCCGGTAGCAGAAGAGTCCCCTTGGAGTAATGAAGGAGGTGATTTCTTGGTCGGGGCCGTGCATGGCTATCTGATGATAACCGCGGTAGGCATCCAAGAAACTGAGCCTGTTATGTCCCGCCGTTAAGTCCACAAGCTGGTCTATTCTGGGCAGTGGAAAGTTGTCTTTAGGGCAAGCTCAGTTGACGGTCTTGTAGTCGACGCAAACACGCCACTTCCCATTCTTCTTGGGCACAACAACCGTGTTCGAAATCCACTGAGTATAGTGCACTTCCTGAATTGCCTGTGCCTCCAGCAAGTTCTTCACCTCTTCCGCAACTACCTCAGCGTGGTGTAACGCCGATCTCCTCGTTCTCTGAATGACCGACTTTGCACCGGGGAAAACATTCAGATGATGGCAAATGAAACTCGGATCGATGCCGGGCATGTCGTAAGGTGACCATGCAAAGACTTTGATGTTTGCCATCAAAAACTCCACCATGTCGGTCATTTCTTGGGCGGTAAGGCTTGAACCAAGCAAGAAGAACTTGTTTGGACTTTCTGTGTCAATCCGAACTTCCACTAATTCTTCAACGGCCTTGTCCTCAGCCTTGGTGCCCACATCGTCAAGGATTCCCCGGTCTTCCGGTCCCTCAATCATTTGGACGAAGCCTTTGGCAGCTCGGCTCCCGTTGACTGCCACGAAGCATTGCTTCGATATGACTTGATCGCCCCAAACTTCCTCGATTGTCCCCATAGCCGAAGGGAATCTCATCACCTGGTGGTAGGTCGACGCTACGGCCTGCATAGCGTAAAGCTATCCCCTTCCAAGGATCAGGTTGTATGTGGACGGCACTTGTAACACCCAGAACTCCACTTGTTTGACTACGGATCCCGCTTTGACCAGCAGAATAATCTTTCCCAAAGGCCACTCAGGTTGTGAGTTGAAACCAACCAGTGGCAAAGTTGCCGGGGCCAAGTCTGTATCCCGGAGCTTGAGCTGTTTGAATGCGTCGTAATACACGATCTCAACCGAGCTTCCCTAATCGATCAAGATGCGCTTGACATCAAATTCTTTGACGCGGAGTGTGACTACTAGGGCATCGTTGTGCGGTGTCTGAATGCGCTCTAGGTCCCTTGTGGAGAAACTGATCACGTCTTTTTCTTCGGTCTTGCCCCTTTTGATCGCGGGCTGGACCGACAAAACTTCCCTCATGTGCTCCGCTTTCTTGATCATACCTCGGAGTTCACATACACGTGCCGGTTCCACAATGTTGTGGATCACATTAACAATGCCCTGAGGGGGTGCCTCTAAGTCATCCGGTCCACGTAGATCAACCAGAGCAGGATGCACGACTTTAACACCCCCATCAATGTAAAGATCCAAGTGTCCGGCTGCGACTAGCTCCTCCAAATGTTGCTTCAGAGGCAAACAATCCTCCGTCCGGTGTCTGCGCTCCCGGTGAAAGGTGCAGCGGTATCGTGGATTGAAACCCTTCTACGTATTGCTTAACTTAGCAGGAAACCGGACGTAATCCTCGTAACGGATTTCACTAAATATGCGATAAATTGAAATCTTAAAGACCGTGGTGATGCCTATCCTGGCTTTCAACCTTTTGTTCGTATCAGCTACATCGTCACAGGGGTAATCATCTCGGTCATTTCGTCGACCCCTACCCCGGTTTCGACGATTTGAACCTCGGTCAGATTCCTCGGCGCGATCAATTGAACGGTTGGTCTCTTGTCCGACCGCGTGCACCTTGCCAGCCGACCTCTTGTCTGTTGCTACCGGGGTTGCCTTCGCGGTAGACACTATTTCATCATCTTCAACTCGGATGTGCTCGTTGATGCGCTGCATTAATTGGCCCATGGATGTCGGCTGGTGCATAGTAAGCGAGTCCCGCAGTCTATGTCCGACCGGGAGACCACGCTTATATTGAGTGATTGCCAGGTTGACCGGGCAGTCCAAGATCTCATTGAAAGTTTCCCAGTATCTGGAGTTGTATGCCTTGAGTGTGTCGCTCGGCTCCATCTTGACACTGAGAAGGTGGTCAACTTCCTTTGACGTTTTGGTGTTGGTCTTGAAACGTGTCACGAAGGCTTCCGCCAACTGATGCCACCTTTCGATGCTTCCCTCCGGCAACCTCTCGAACCACTTCAAGCCTAGCTCGCCCAAACTTGACGGGAAAATAAGGTACATAAGAGCGTCGTTTCGCCTATGTCCGGCCATGACCTGTCAGAAGTGGCTTACATGTATATATGGATCGGTTTTTCCATCGTAGAGGGTGAACTTTGGCTGGTGAAAGCCCATCGGAAGCGGTGTTGTTCCTATTTCCAGGGAGAAAGGAGTGGCGCTTAGCCTTGCCAAGTCTGTGTCTAAAAAGAGAGGCGCAGCTAGGCGGGGTGGAGGCATTCCGACCTCTTCACTGGCATGTCCCCCATAGGATAGCCACTGGAACACCGGCACTCTCTGAGCTTCCCACCAGCGAGCTCATTCCTTCAAGACTGCCCACAAGTCCTCTGAGCAAGCGGAATAGGAATACCTCGACGTCGTCGCCGGACGTGAGGGTTGATAGGTGCTGTCTTGTGCGCTGGACCTCTGTACGTGCGCGTCGGAATCTCCAACCTTGTAACTTCTGGTGATAGAAATGGATGGAGTGTGCCGCTGGCTCTGACTGCCTGAACAGCGGGGTTGGGTGCGCTCACTGCGGTCTCCCACTCCAACTACACCCTTCCCTTTGACATGCCTCTTAAGATCCTCCATCTCCGCCGCCATTCTCCGGATGACGACGTCTTGGTCCCTCAGCTTGTGCTCTAAACGTCTGGCGTGCAATTCTCTCCGCCGCCGGTGACCGTCTGGACTCCGTGAATGACCAAAGCTTCTTTCGCGCTTATCCCGCGCGTCTCTTGAATGTCCTCCTAGAGAAGTCTCTAGGTCCGCCATAGGAGAGATGGCGGGATGTCCTTCTCTCCGTCTGCCTGACTCCGGGGTAACTCCGTCGATGGCAGACAACGGAATCTCGTCGTTGTTCGCCATGGACGGCAATCAGATGAGCTTGGAAGACAAGGTTTTGTCTGTCAATTTCCCAGAGATGGCGCCAATTGTACGGGGAGCAAATATTCAGGCGAGCCCGTACTCCTTTCTTCTAAGCTCCTGTCTGTCCGATCGACCTGCGAGCACAACGGCGGTGAGCTGCCCGGCGGTGTGTGGCTGGAAAACCCCTCCGACGATCAAGTTAGAACACACACACAGGGGATAGATAGAGAGAAGAGAGAGTGTTGAGTGTTTAGTGTATGTCTCACCAAATGTTCATCTTTCGGCCCATGGGGGGGCGTAGACTCGCTTATATACCTTTTGCGCCCCAAATTTACTCCCATTAGTCTCTCGACACGTGGTACTGCTATCCCATCTGTCAGCACAAATCTTGCTCGAACATCACCTAACCAAACTGCCAGCCCACACTATTGGGAGCTCGGCAGCCGAGCTGCAGCATCTCGGCTGTCAACAGCCGTGCTGCGCAGCTAGCCGGAGCGCTCCGCTTACCAAGCTCCAATGACCGACCGAGCTCGGTTGCATTCCGGCTTAGCCGAGCTCGGGATAAGTTATGTTGGTTAGCTGTCGGCCTTCCTGCCGAGCTAACGCATGAACCGTGGAACCCTGTGAGGCAGCAGACATCTCGGCCGAACCTTCACTAGATCGGCTCTCCGCGCCAACAAGCCCAAGTAGCTCGGTTCCACAGCAACTATGCCATTATCGAGCAAAAATCCTTTCTGGAAGGGCCCAGGCTGCCACGGCCCAAATGTGTTCGGCCCATAATTTGCCCGGCCATTATCACGGCCCAATCCAAATCATAAATCTCCCTCTCAATAGAGAAGATGAAATTTAACGATTTTATATTGGATAATTAGAATACAATGGAGGATATGATATATGATGATTAGTAAGAAGTAAAAACAAAATCACCAAATAATATTTCCTAATTTTCTATAAATCTTTTTATAAAAAATTAATTAAGATAGTACATTCTAATTTCTTTTTTTAATAATTATTTTTAGCAGTCAAACAATCTTTTCTCCTTGACGCCATCTTGACCGCTCACTGAAATCCAACAGCTCTGAGGTCATCACATCCTCGAGATCATGCAAACTCTTCAAATCAAACCCCATCATTTCAAATGTACTAAATTACCCATCATTTCTTTGCTAAAAGACACCACTATTTATAAGAGCAATTCTACATACCACTAATTTATCACCACTAACTCCACCACTTAGTGAGGTGGCAACTCTAAAAAAAAAATAAATAAATAAAAATAAGGCACAAAACACATGTGGCAGTGGGTGGGACCCCACTGCCACATCATTAGAGCCACCACTAATTAGTGGTCTAGAGCATTTTTCCTATTATAAATATAACTACAAATGTACCGACTGTTCATAAATAGCTTAAGTTTGGCCTTGTTAAATTCGTTTGAGTTCGATTTGTTTATTAAATAAATGAGTTTAAACTTAATTTTTAGAATTTTTTTATTACAACAGTGATTTAGACCCCCTCAAACTTCAACCCCCACCACCCCCTCATACACGTGGTAGGTAGTGATTGAAGGAGGAGAAAAAAAAAGAAAAAGAAAAAGTAACCAATCAAAAAAGAAAAGGGGTCAAAAGAGGGTGGGGGAAAGGGGGTCCCAATCTTTATTCTTTTTATTAATCAAGCCGAGCTTGAGTAGCACTAAACTCGATTCAATAAGGCTAATAAACATAAAAATAAATAAACAAATATTTATTTTTAATAATATAATAAATTTTTAATAATCTATTTTATTTTTTATTTATGTTTGGTGTTTGCGTAAATTTACATATTTGATTGATGAAATTTATTATTAATATAATATTATTATATATTTTACTCATAATTTTGTATTTTTTTTTATCTTAATAAGTAAATTAATTTAAAATTTTTTTTTTTTCAAGCTCGAGCTTAAGCTCGAATTCAACTCCTTTATGTAATCGAGCGGGATCAAGTCAAGTTCGAGTTCAATATAATATTTGACGAGCTGAACTCGAACTCGATTTTTAAAACTCAACTAGAGCTCGACTCGACCTCAAGCTCGACTAATTCTTAATAAACGAGTTTGAACATTCAAAATCTCAGTTTGGCTCGGCTCGGCTCAGCTTATCTCGTTTGCAATCCTAATTATAAATATATCTTTTAAGATTTACTTAAAATATGATTTATTCCTTTTAATTTTGAAAATTACATTCTACACCCTTGAAGTTTCTCATTTTATAACAAATGACTATTTTTATTAATAAATCATCAATCCCAAAATATTCAATCATTTATTCCATTTTTTGTTATCCCCAAATATTAATTCAGTTTCAAAAATTAAAGACCAAAAATAATATGAATTTTCTATTTTGTTCTTTGTGACAATTGATGTTCCCAAGAAAAAAGACAAAGGATAATTTTGAAAATTTAAATACTTTGGAAATGTAATAATTATACTATATGCGCCTAGCTATGATCCTAACTTTATAGTGAAGGGAGAAGTTGTAGCTTGATTGAGCTTGCGGCTCTCTTTGTGTGGTTGTCCAAGATGATTTGATGATGTCTATGTTATTCTTATTAATTTTTTTTTTTACCTGATGACATGCTCTTTTTTATCCGTCTTTCTCTATTTATTTCTATATTTTTTAAAATTGTTTTCTGTTTTACATTTAGATGTGATTTTATTCTTCTGCGTTCTTTTGTCTGTTTTCTTATTTCTGCTTCAACTTTCAATTTTACACACAGCATACAATATGAAAAGGTAGTAATGATAATATGACTAAATATTAATATATTTTTTCTTCGCATGTATGTTTCCATCTAGTTCGATAAATGACTAAGGCCAACAAATTATAGGTAGTGATTTATTTTTAGTTTTCACCAAAAATGGTAACAGTTAGTATGTTGTTAATCATTTTTTCTTTAATTACGCATATTGTCATGTAGCCAAAACAATATGTTATTCGATACAGAAAACAATGAAATAGAGAGGCCATCAGAGAAAGACGATGTTATTGAAGATTTTATGGACTTTTTGATGATTGCTTTTATGAATGAGCATATGAATGCGTCAACCAGTAGACGACCGCAGCAACTTGTCCATTCAAGGGAGGTGATGATTACATCTTCAGTTTATTAAATGGCCATCTAGAAACAATGATGGACATCTTGCAAATGGATGCCCAAACATTCAATTTTATTTGAAAGACACCTTACTTCAAAATGGCTTTGTCGAAACTGAACATATGCATATCAGTGTCGAGGAATTGCTTGGCATTTTTTTGTACACTTTTGCACAAAATGACCGGTATAAACTGAACATATGCATATGCATGCAACTATGGACCCATTCTTCATGGAAGTTGATAATGAAATGGTGGCAGAAACAGTAGTAGACGGGTTTGTTGGAGGCCAAGTTGACTATGTTGACATGTCGCAATATAGGTTAACGTATCAATTGAACTTCAGGGATGCAATTGCTATTGCTATGTGACAAAATCATGTTGGACATAGGTAGATTTGTGATGTGAAGAAATAATGTGAATTTTGTAGTATTGTATGTATAATTACATTCGACTTTTTTTTTTTTTTTTTTTTTTTTTTTTTTTTTTTCATGTGTAAAACATTTGAAAGTATTAAAAAATTACAAAAATGTTTTAAAAAAAAAATCAACCATAATTTTTTTAAAAAAAATTTAAAAAAATTTTGTTGTAAAATTTATTAGTAAAACAAAAATATTAAAAAAAAACATTTTAAAATTCATCTACCACGTTGGTGTTCTAAAAAATCAACCATAATTTTTTTAAAAAATATATTAAAAAAATTATTTTTGTTGTAACATATTATAATATTTCAGTAAAACAAAAATATTAAAAAATAAAAACCATTTTAAAATTCATCTATCCCGTTGGTGTTCTACAAAAGCAACCATAATTTTAAGAAAAATATTAAAAAAATTATTTTTGTTGTAACATATTATAATATTTCAGTAAAACAAAAATATTAAAAAAAACATTTTAAAATTCATCTTCCACGTTGGTGTTCTGCAAAATCAACCATAATTTTAAAAAAAATATTAAAAAAATTATTTTTATTGTAACATATTATAAAATTTCAGTGAAACAAAAATAAAAAAATAAAAATTTAAAATTCATCTACTCCGTTGGTGTTCTACAAAATCAACCATAATTTTTGAAAAAATATTTAAAAAGATAATTTTGTTGTAAAATATTAAAATATTTCAGTAAAACAAAATTATTATAAAAAAAAAACCATTTTAAAATTCATCTACCCCTATTGGTGTTCTACAAAATTAACCATAATTTTTAAAAAAATATTAAAAAAATAATTTTGTTGTAAAATATTAAAATATTTCAGTAAAAAAAATTATTAAAAAAAAAAACCAGTTTGGTTAACAGTGTTTTTTCAATTAATTGTTATTAAAAAAAACCAGTTTGATTATAACTGTTATTTTTTTTGTTAATAATTAATTTTTTCAATTAAATTTTAAGAATAGTTTGGTTAACAGTGTTTTTTTTGTTAATAAATATTTTTTGAATTGAAAGTTGAAAAGAGTTTGGTTATGAAAAAAAAAAACGAAAATAAAATAAAAACAAAATAAATAAACAGATAGGTGCATCATTTAAAAATAAAAACAGACAATAGTAAATTATACGAAAAAAATACACAAACAAAATACAACGACAAATGGTGCTTACATCCATGAACCAAAATATTAAGAAAGAAAGAAAAGAAAACAAATAAATAAGAACAGAAAGTACAAGTACATCTGCAACACAATTAAAGATCATAACATGCGTCAACCATTTAGTCGCTCATCAAAACAAATTAAGCGTCATTGTCAGGTGGTGGTAGAGGTAGAGGAAAGTAGTGATGGTAGACCTGAGTCACTCGATAGTCAATCTGATCAATGTTGTTGCTTGTAATTTCATCACGTCTTTCAGTGTCTACACGAAACTCACCAAATTGTTGAATTAGTGAGTTTCGAGTGGCGGGAAATGCATCGAACCGACTACTCAATGCATTGAACTGATTCTCTATTTGTTGTTCCCATTGTATGCGCTAATTGTGTCATTCTTGTTCTAGCGCCAAATAATCAGTCCAGTATTGAGGTCGTTGATTTGGTGGCATGTCATTGTCATTGGGGTCTTCAGGATCATCAGCTATTGGTGCATTTGCAACATTAATAGATCCCAATAAGTTGTCAGCGCCACCAGCTCGGGTCAGTGTATACTCTGAAATTGATGAAGAAATTTTCACATCTGCTTCACCTACAAGGCTGACATGATGAGCTTTGAAAATTTTGGTTAGCAGAGCTCCAAAAGGTAGTGACCGGCCATTGAGAGTACCAATATTTGTGACCATCATTTCCTTCAGTATAGCATAAATCTAATGTTTGTCCAACTTTAAAACAATATAACAAATAAATATTATAAAATGGAACAGCATCAAAATGTCTTTTTTTGGGAGTGACATTTTTTACTATCCATCAATGAAGAATACGAAGGTAGGGTTTCAAATTTCGTGCTTGTAAATTAGTGTTAGTAAATCGATTCTCACAAATTGTGGTATAAACCTCACTTACATCACCAGCTATGTTAACTAGGTCAGCCTCACTTTGAAAATGACTTTACAAATCCCCTGAGTGAACTCCAATAATTTGTGCCAAAGTGTGGGGGTTCAGTGTAATTAGTTTACCTTTGACGTAAAATGTCAAACTATTCTCTCCAACTGCTCCCTCAGTAGGTCTTAAGTGAAAGTAAAATAAATACACAAGATGTGGATATACCTTTTGTGATAAATTGGTTAAAGGTAGTCATCCTATCGTCTCTAGTCTACCAACTAACAAAGGATCATATTGAGAAGGAAGATTTACCCTTCTCCCGGTAACAATTGGTCAATTGGCAAAATTTGGATAAGCTTGTTCATGATTGTACGTGAGAAAATCAATAGTTGGATAAGTCTGCTCTTGTTGGCATGGTAGAGGGTTAGAGGTTTGGCCACGTTCTAGTCCGACTCTTTTTGTTCTCCGCATGACTTATGAACGTAAGCAAAAGGATAGCAAAAGATAACAAAAATGTATGAAAAATATATAGCAAAATGTATGAAAATGGTATGCAAAAGGTAAGCAATAGATAGCCAAAGCTCAGCCTGGGGTTGAGACTTGCTGGAAGTTGGAACAGTCCAGGCCAGTTGACCTGCCGGATGACCGCCAGGTCGACCTGTTTGCTGAACTGTTCGGCTTACTGCTACAGCTCTGAAATTGTGAATAGATCTGAAAGAACCTTTGATCAAAGCTATTGGTCTCTTGTTTTACACGGATATGAATTGTAAAAATATAGACTGAATTTCTGAAATTAATTGATTATAAAATTAATTGAGGTAGGTAGTAGAAGAGGTGGTTGTATCGATTGGGTATTGATACTATTTTGATACTATTTGAATAATGAATGTCAATGAAAATGGTGAAGAAGTTGGTGAAAGTTGTAAAGTAATGAAGTTTATGGAATGAAGATGGTGTTACTGAAAGTTGTGAAGTGAAATTGTTGATTAGTTTAGTATTTACTGAAAGAGGGGTAATGTGGTCATTTCAATCTCAAACACATCACACACTATTATTATTGATGGTACTTCTACTTCACGGGTGAGACCTTCACGAGTGCAATTGATAGTGAAAGTGAGGTACAATAATGAAGGTGAAGACAACGGTATAGGTTTACGAATTTTTCATAAAAGTGATAAAATTTAACAAATAAAAAAATGTTTAGGTAACGTTTATATTTTTGGTTTGGTTTCTATTTATAAAAATTTTGGTAATTAGTTTTTATTTATTTTTAAAAAAATATAAATTACAAATGCATTTGGTTTGAACATAATATTTATTGTCTACATTTAACACACATAAACAAAAAATTATGTTTAATCAGGTCTAAAATATTTAAATTTATTATTTATTATTTTATGACAATGGGATCATACACATTATAATTGAAAAAAATTAATTATAAAAATAAATTGGGAAAAAATTAATTGAAAAAAATTAAATTGAAAAAAAAAATTGCAATAAAAATTATTTCAAAAAACATTATTTGGAAAAAAAAAGTAGTTGAAAAAAAAAATAATTGAAAAAAAAGTAATTGAAAAAAAATTATTTAAAAAAAATTATTTGAAAAAACAAATTAATTGAAAAAAAAAATTATTTCAAAAAAAAAAAATTGAAAAAAAAAATTATTAATTCATTTTTTGAATTAAATTTTAAAAATGTCGATCAAAATCCTTGCATGGAAGAAGCACTGGCTTTTGTGGTTGTATTTAGATATTCGTTAGTTATGGCACAAGTCCAAGCCTGAGCCTTAGTGGGATGAGTCGGATACATGGTCAGGTGCACTTCTTATGTGTGTACATTATTTATTATTAAATTTTTATTAGAGTTGAAATTTTTTTTTAGTGAAATGAATTAATAATTGTCTCCATGTATGTGTATTTAGACGTATATTTGAGAGTGGGATAAGTTAAATAAAGTAGTTATTAATACTATGATTGAATAATGATATTATGTGTCAACATACCATTTATATTAAATATTTGCTCGAGCTAGGGTGATAAAAGTTTATGAGAAAAAGTTTTAATAGTCGTAATTCGATCATAAAATTTGGCACTATTCTCTTATATACAACGAGAAACACAAGTCTCTTATCTAATATAATAGAATTATATTTAATTTTATGATTGAATTTTATGCATGTATAAAAGTCTCTCATCCAATGTAAAAAAATTATATCTAATTCTATTATTGAATTTTGTGCACGTATGGAACAACCCAAGCATAGATTGTAGAAGCTGACATTACGGTAATTAATCTTGACATTACGGTAATTAATCTTATGTTGACTCTCTCTCTCACAGTATAGTGTGTTCATACGTGTTGGATTTGAAGTGCAGGCAATGGAGAAAAGTAGGTGTTTAGGGTTTTTTTTTTTTTTTTTTTTCTGTGAGTATGGATTTTTTACTTTTTCAATAATTTTTTGGATTAACAATCCAGTGAATTTCACATGTTCCATCCACATTCAATCCATTTTTTAATACCTCAATAAAACGCGCCCCATCTGTAGATTATTCAAAAAATATATTAATTTTGTAATCCCGTCTTTGTCAACTACTTTCTGTCAAATTCTGGTCACATGAATTGCACAATAATCAGTTTCAGACCAAAGGGTTGGCTAAAGAATGAATGTATTGTTTTCTTACTGAATGTGATGCCTAGATTTGAGTCTCACTACTGTATAATACAGTTCTTTTCAAGCTTATAATTGCAGAAGTTAGAAAAGATCAGATGCACGTAGACTTCAACAAGATATGAAGAGTATGACAAAAGCATAACCTTACACCTGTCCTCAAAATTTTATTGAAACAACGCACAATCAATTTATAGTCACCATTCCCTGCTGCATTATCAAAATTCCACCAAACATTTTGCTCCATCCACAGCAATTTCAATGCACCGTCGCACCACTTATAACAATTCACTGTACTTATCTCAATAACAACAATGATGACATTTACATTAATACTACTACTACTACTACTACTACTACTACTGGGGATCAGGTATCCTCAGCAAAGGGGGTGTGATGATTTCACATCACCAAGTTGAGCCAAGACGCCCACCAAATACTGTCAAAGCTCTCAGGCTTTCAGGTAAGTGATTCAAAGGTTCATTACCCCTCTTCGTGCATTCACAAAGCCAAATTTTGTACAAAAATATGAAACATCAAAGCAAGCAAGCGTGGTACAAAAAAAGTAATGAAGGAAATTAAAATAGCTGTTAACCAAAGGTACCCAACATCTGATCATCTATGTAAATATTATACAACTTTAACTGTAAATTACTCCTCGAAAAGGGACTAGAAGGAATGAGGATGCGACTCATCTAATAGGTTAAATAGGATCTCTAAGCTACCCTCAGTACCTCCATGAGTGAAAAGACAAAGAAAAAAACACTTCACTTTCTGTTCAGGAAGCGGTAAAGGTAAAGTTGTTCTTTTGTAATTACAGTTTAAACAGTTCACCCTACAACAAGGTCAGCACTTATTCAACTATACTGCTATTCATCTGGAAAATTGGTTATGAGTATATGCTTGATCAGTCTTAGTTAACTCCAAGTAAGGCCTCGGAGTTTGCATCCTCGAGAGAGAGATTTAGATCAGGAACAACAAAATTATTCTCCCGATTCATTACCTCCTGCTGCAGCTTGGATGAACCATTCAGCATAGCAGGTTGTTGCTCAGCATCATGGTTATCAATTTTTACATCTGGTGGCAAGATTGAAGGAATTGGGTCACAAAATGCTGCTGCTATTTGCTGTATTTGATTGGGGATTGCTTCTTCAGATGCAACTGTTGCAACTCCTTTCACCGCCGAATGTGATGCCAAATCGAGCTGTAATAGAAGTATTCAATGCAGTGACTTAGATGTTAATTCGTAAAACAGTGAACAACTGCAGATGGAAATACTTTTAGTTGAATGGGAAGAAACCACATTGATTGTATGGAATGCCCAAATGTTTTGCAGCAGAAAAGCTGAGGGACAAAGCCAAAGCTTCTTTCTCAGTTATTGCTGACCCAAAATACTAACAACCAACTAGGGCTAGCTCAGGTAGCCTGAATCCTTGCACCTTGCCACGAGATCAAGCGTTCAAGTCTTATCACAGAGCATAACTAATCGTTGCCTGAACATCCTAAGATACAGACCCCCCAACTCAAGTGTGTGCCATGTCAGAGCAATCAGTAGAACACAGATATATACACACTAACATGACAGGGTAATGCTACAATACATACCCCTCAAAAAGAAGCGTACCATATGCAAGTTATGACACTTTGTGCTGATGACTAGAGCAATTAGTAGAACATATATATATACACGCACTAACATAACAGGGTAATGCTAAAATGCACACCCTTAAAAGGGGTTTACCATATGCAAGTTATGATACTTTTCTAGTGTTAATACAACAAAGTGTCATAACTAAATCACTTTCTATTATAATTTAATAGATCATAACCAAAGACTTCTTTTGTCATAACTAAAATTACAACCACAATGGATCATAATTAAGTCATTACTAACACCATAATGAGTCATAACCAAGTCACAACCAATATAATGGGTCATAACCAAAGGCCACAAAGGTTATAACTGGGGCATATGATTAACACTTTTTTCAAGCTATGTATCATAGAATTTCCCATATATATCCTTATATTTGTTTCCACTGATACAAAAATTGTCACATGGATGATCCTTACTTTAACTACATGCAACATGTGATATCTGTCCGAACAAAAAATGGTCTAAGAAGAAAAGATAATGCATCTTATTAGGGACTACTAGTTTGATATTATTCTTTTGATTACTTCAATGATCATTCATTTTGATGACTCTAATTAAAACTACAGAAATAATCAAGCAGAGGAAGCATTAAGTCCACTTATATATCTATAGGAAAATGCTATACATACACGAATTTCTTACCTGAGGTCACATCAATAAATACATATCAGACCTGTGCCCATCAGTGGCAGATGCAGAAATACTGTTAAAAGGAGGCCAAACCATATACGCAAACTAAAAATTTATTTTATCACATTTTTACCGAAGTTTTGTATGTATGTTTGTACTAAAATATTTACTTTTACAAGCATAAAAATTAAACGTTATCATTAAATTTGTAAATAAAATTTTCAATCAATAGACATTTACAAGACAAAAAGTATCAAGAAAAGATTTTATAAAATATTTTACAAAAAAAAAAACAAAAACAAAAACAAAACAAAACAAAAAAAGATCAAAATATAATAACAAATATGATATAAGCACTTTTTCCACATTGATCACTGTTACATTGAGTCGTAATTAACATCAATTATATCCATAACCGAAGATCATTTTGATTGCAATCAAAACCACCATAATGATTTGTAAGGCACATCACTTTGAAACATAATTAAACATCATAATAGGATGTAACTATTTATTATTTATAACTAACATTAATTTACACTAAAATTTAACTATGGTATATATAATGTGTATTATAACATGACTTTAGCTAAAGGCTTCAAATAAATTGAAACTTAGTGGGGGAAAATGTTAGGACTTGGGGGGGACATTTACAAACAAATATAGTATATAAATTAGTATTTTTGAAATAGATGCAGGGGCCATGGGGTCCCCCAGCCACCCCCTGCATCTGCCATGCCTTTGTATCTAATGGTAAGAAAATTGAATGAGAAATCCATTTATGTATAACATTAATCTTATCTGTATATGCAAATAAACCACATAAACAAAAAAGGAAAGAAGAGAAAACCTAGGAACCATTTGTGAACTAATTCTATTTTGAAACTTTTATTTGTCAGGAGCCCACCGTTTAGCTTCATTTGGCAATTAATTTACAAATTTAGACCAAAAACTATAGTTGTTAACAAAATATTTTGAAATTTGCTTTTGATTGCGTACCTTCTTCACATAACATTGTAACACTTAACTATTTGAGAAAAGTCATTTGATGGATCAGAATACGAAAATGAACTTGTGCTTACCGTTGGATAGTTGATGCTTGATAATTTATAAGACGGGTCAGATAGTACACTGTGATCTAAGTAAAATATCTGATGTTCTTGCTACGTACCAAAGGAAAAAGAAAAAGAAAAAATCCAAGATCAGTTTTGATTGCTTGGTCAAGTTTATTGACAAAAGCAATGGATGATCATGGTACTATTTAGCATCCTACAACACACTAAAATTTAAGGGTAGAGGACGAGTCATCACAGAGCCATGTGCTCTTCTCTTCACAGCCACAAAAGCCTAAAGGTGGCAAACTGAAGAGAAGAAAAATTGGTGAGTCATCTCCGTCAAGGGTTCTATATATGGCGCTAGTTCCTGCCTTCTCTGACAAATTTCTGAAGATACCACTTACCAAGCCCCATAGAAAAAAATGATAAGGTAGAAGAAGACTTGGTTCATGAGACAGACATGACAAACAGCAAGTAATTTAATTTAATCAGAGGACAGACAATTTATAGATATCTATAACGTAATCGTCTATCAGCCAACCCTCCAAAAACAATTCCTTTGTGTACCAAAATAGGCATCTCTTCAGCATACCATAGTCCAAATAGAAGACTCATAGCAATGCTTGAACTAGTCAGGATCCCAATTCAGACAATACTAACGAAAAAAGTTGAACAGCCAAAAGTTAATTCATGCAACCATTTATGCACGCGCTTACTAAAAATGGACTAGATGACGTTAAGGAATGATATTTCTCCATTAATGAGTATTCATGATGTTTTGACTACCTCTGTGAGGCTGAAATGATATGCTATATGGCTGCCAGTCTGTTAAAAGGTCACAAAGTGTCAAATTCAGAATCTATAAACATTGATATCCAAATCACTATTTACTTTTACGTCATGGTTGACATATCCAATGCTTAATGTGGATGGAAAGGGGCGAATTGTCTGAGGAGTGCCCTCTATGAAGATGGTAGGCAGTAGTATGGTTGGGGACAACCAGTGGTAGGAGATGAGAGAACCTAGGACTGCCACTAGTAGAGAGTATGATTGATCAAATACCCGGCAGGACCAACAAACCTGTCCGACCTGAACACTAATGTTCGATTTTGAGTTTTACTTCAGTCAGCTGCAGGTAAAGCAGGTCAATTTTCACGAGTTAATGGTTGGGTGACAGGTTTTGGTTCAAAACACCCGCATCACCCAACCTGATCGATATGATATATTTAATACCTCATCTCCACATGTCTTATTTTTATTAGTGCTCGCATATTACATTTCTCCTAACCTAGGGTTGTTCACAAACTCTATCTCTTCACATTAACAAAGAATTGTACCTCTCTCTCTCACTCTTCCATTAATATGTCTCTCTTCCATGACACTCAGTACGGTGTCTCTCTCACACACTCTTCGATTTACCTCCCCAAAAACAAGCCCCGTCCCTCTTCAATCCCCCCCCCCCCCTCCCCCCGCCCGATTCTCCAATCTCCCTCCCAAAAACTTTAATGGTGTTTGTTGGTAATCGACTATGGTAGATTGACAGTGGCAAACGATGACATTGGCATTGACCCACGGTGGTGGTGGCACTAATCAATGGCAATGGCGTTGAACGATGGTGAGTCTCCCATCGCTCTTTTGTCCCTTTATGTTTCTCTTTGAGATCTATATGCATGTTTGAATCACATTTGTTTCAATATCTCTACTCTCTCTTGAATCTGAACCCCCAACTCTCTCATTTGCATGTATGTTTGAATCAAAATCACAATTTGAATTGTGCATCCAACACCAACTGAGCTGAACCAACGGCAAAACCAAATGGTTTGACTCAGTTGATTTCGAAAAGCAAGTCGACCGACAATAGGTGACCATTTTCCCAACCTAATGCATTCAGTTCAATTGACGGTTTGAGGGTAAACCCAATTTGAACCGATCCGTGAACACCCCTAGCAGTGACAGAGGATGGTATAGGAGCACCAAGGAGCTGGAAAGAGAAGTAGGTGAACGAATTGCAAAAAATATGTGTATTGTATTCATCTCAACTGAGGTATATATAGAAAATCATATAAAAAATCATGGCTAATTACAAGCTTAAATATATGGTGTTCGGATCCTCTGAGTGGATTCCCTCTGCGATGTTCTTGTAGTGGAACAAAACGGCATCATTTTGTTCAAAACGACGTCGTTTTGCTTAAGGAGGGAAAAATAAATAAATAAATAAAATGAGAAAGTAAAACGAAAGACAACAAAGAGAGAGAGACCACCGTTGGTGGTGGCCACCCCTTCCCCCACCCTTCCCAAAAAAAAGAATAGCAAAACAAAAAGAGAGACTTGACAAGCATTTTCATCAAGTTTCAATTTCAGAACCATATGACAACAAAGAGAGAGAGACCACCGCTGGCCTTCCATCATCAACCCTTCTCTCACTAGTGGTGGCCACCCTTTCCCCCACCCTACCAAAAAAGAATTGCAAAATGAAAGAGAGACTTGACAAGCATCTTCATCAAGTTTCAATTTCAGAACCATCATTTAGGGAAGAGAGAGAGAGAGAGAGATGGAACGTGGAGGTAATGGAGGCTTCCATGGATACCGCAGACCCCACAAACATCCTCTAGTAGGTAATAAGTATAAAAAATTTTTTTCTCTAATCTGTCTCTTCCATAAACAAATCCTAACCCTAAACCAAAATATTTAGTTGCATTCTACATACATATATATATGTTAAAAAAAAAAAAATGAAACGACAATGAAAAGGAAGAGACACCACCACTAGTCTTCCATCATCAACCCCACCCTTGCCGATGGCGGCCACCCCTTCCCCCACCCTCTTTCGGTCACCCACCACAATCCCTTCCACCCTCCCCCCATCCCACCCACCCACCCACCCACCCACCCAACCAACCAAAAAAAAATAAGAATAAAGAGAGATTGTCGACGAAGGGGTTGGGAGTGGAGGGGCATTGTCAACGAAGAGGCAAAAGGGCGATTCCGCTCTAATGGTGGCAAATGGAGGTGGAGGGGTGGGGGAAAGGATGGGGTGACTAGAGGAAAGCTAGGGGATATGGTGGGTGACCAAAGGCACGTAGAGAGTGACTAGCATGTCGGCGAGGGTGGGGTTGATGATGGTAGACCGACGGTTGTCTCTCTCTCTCTCTCTCTCTCTCTCTCTCTCTGTTGTTGTTATACCTTTTTTAAAAATAAAAAAAAAATTAATATTAAGCCTTTAGTAAAACAACATCATTTTGATAAAAGCGACGTCGTTTTGTTCCACTATAGGAACATTGAAGAGGATCCAAATGCAAATATATGTATTGAAATCTTCCCAAAAATACAAAAGTCAAAAACAAGCTAATTATGGATGTTCTCTAACAATAGTCGATGATAACCTGCTCCTGCATGGAGCCCCCTTCCCTTTATATGTGGTAGGTAGCCATCTCAATTAAGCACATGTGACGTGACCCACTTGGTTAGTGTTTTTCGATCATTGTCACCTGAATCGATAACTTCAGTTTGAAGAATATACCAATCGTACTTGTGCCAACATTACTTCAAAATCGATTTCTTTTGGTTGTAGAAATCGACCAAGCTTCGGTCAATACTGCAACTCCTCCATCTCCCTCAACTTAACAAAACCATAGGGAAATGAAGAAGGGATTAGAGTTTTCAGAAAGGAAAAAGGTGAGGGTTTTGGGAAAGGAAGATCAGAGAGGGAGCAAGAAGGGGATGAGGATATTGGGGAAGGAATATTAGAGAGGGAGGGATGAGATGAGGGTTTCAAAAAGAGGGCGATCAAAGGGGAAGGGGATGAGGGAGATGAAAAGGATCTTTAGGAGGGGGAGGATCCCAGTGCCACCGCCACAACCATCTCCTTCACAATCTCAGCACCATCTTCGTATGAGGAGATACAGAGAAGACAGAAGGTGAAAGGAGATAGAAGAAGAGAGATGAAGGCTATATGACAAAAGTGATGAGAAAGAGGAGTTACTGATGTAAGTAGAGATGTTCACGGGTTGAGCACCTACCCATCACTTGAACCAAACACAATCAAGTTGGCTAATCTGTAATTGATGTCGACTGAGTACCCATCCAATATCAACCGCTCATTAGAATCGGTTTGGCAGGTCGGTTACGGTCGCTCAAGCGTGTTGGACATTATCTCCATTATGCTTCGAGTTCTCTGATCTCCATAATTTTCAGCATTCAAAATTTAACAATAAACTCACCAAAAAAATAATTCAAGAATTCAATACAATCCCTCCTTGCTAACGTAATTAAATTAAAACCAAAAAAAGAAAATGAAAATGAAAATGAAAATTCATCAAATCTTAGTACATGTTTGGGATCTCCTTGAGGTTTGGATATGGAATATGGAAGATCATTGACGCCCTTGCTGATGATCCTAGTCGAGGACATTGGCGATTCTGCATCTGCCATACTTTATTAGTTTTGGTGGTGATTGTCATTAGGGAGATCATTAGAGATGGAGAGGGGATGAGAAAGAGTTGGATGGTACTATAGTGCAGCCTTTATGTACAATAAATCAGTCAGTCAGGTTTTATATGGTTTTTTAATGCCAGATCCAACACTCGAACAAAAAACTGCTAAAACGAACAACTTGACCTAATCGAAACCGTTTATAGAGCTTCGGGTCCGTCGGTTTTTTGAACAGCCCTAGATGTGAGAGAGAGGGAGAGAGAGAAAGGCTCGCTAATTGAAGTAACAGAGAAATACTTTATTCATGAGAGAGAAAGAGAGAATTGAGAGAGAGACCCTTGAATGAACGGATAGCTGTCTGATCGAGAGAGTGGAATATTGAAAGATAGGGAGATATGCTCTGCAAGTGAAAGATGTAATCTCATCAACCAATGAGATTATGCCACGTGTAAAACAAATTCAAATAATAAACATTTCAGCCAGTCGGGTTTGGAAGAGGTGAAATATTTTAAACCCAATATATGAACCGAGTCAAATTTTTTTATTGATGAACACTCACAGTTGATGGATATGTGAAATCAACAGTATGTTTGGCGGTTTGGCAGGTCAAATGATTTTACAAACAACCCTAGTTTCTTGTCTTGGTTAAAGCCCCTCTCTATCTAAGATGGTCTGAACCTTAGTTGCACAAAGCAGGGTGGTGGCGGAGGAGCAACGGTATATAGAAAATTTTAAGGTTTGGAGCACCTATGGGCATGTGTATATTTTTATATTAGCTATATAAATATCTTCTATGAAGCACCGACACTCCAAAACACATGTCATAGCAGTGTTAGACACAACGATGATGCGTATGAGACTTTCTTTTTTTTTTTTCCAGGGACACATTGGGAACACATCAGGGACGCCAACTAGTTTTTTTTTTTTTCCTCTCCGCTTCAATGATTTTGGTTGGATATTGAATATTTATTACTTTTTTTCTTAGATTTAGATAATTAATAGATCAACCAAAAAAAACTTATTGTCATGTCCCCATTTTTTTGAAATCACCGTGTCCCGTGTCCGGGTCCATGTCCATGTCCATGTCCGCATCCATGTACGTATCTATATCCATGTCTATGTCCATGTCTGCATTCGTATCCGCGTCTGTGCTTCTTAGAATATATTTAACAAATATTTTTTCTACATAGTTGTAATATGTGTTAAAATATGAATAAATATTAGAAATTGATATCAACTGCAAATTGTCATTATTAAGTATAAATAAATTTTATGTAAATACAAAGTACTAGAAGAGGTTTTCTTTTTTTCTTTTTTCTTTTTCTTTTTCTTTTTTTCTTTTGTCTTTGTGATTCTTATGTTGGAGAGGTTCTATTTTAGTTGGGAGCAAGTTTCTTCCTCGATGGAAACAAGTTTCTTTCTTGGTAGTGCGGAATCGAGTTTTTGAATTAGAAATGGCACGCCAATAGGACTTTCCTGCTACTAAGATTCAAGTGCCTTGTCCTTGAGGGAGAGAGCTTGGCGAGAGCCAGAATAAACCTTAGCCTCCAAATCACAAGTCTTCTGATGGTTGGTCCTGAGCATGTGGTTCTTGGGCCCTTATCCCACCCAAGTAATCATGGAGTGTTTGTCCTTCAAGATGGAGAAAGCTCGATGGTGCCATTAATGAGCCAAAAAACCGAGGGAGCGCTCGATGGGGCTATCATGGAGTGCTTAGTGGAGTTGCCAACAAGCCAACCAACCAACCAAGCGACTCAGGAAGGCCAAACGAGGCCAAACGAAGTGCTCAACTCAGTGATTGGTCCATATGTCCATCGGTCAGAGCTAATAAGGGAAGCCATGATGTGATGATATGGCACAACCAAGGCAAAGGGGTGCCACGTATCAGGGTGGACCCACATACCTACATTAAATAGTGAGTTGCATCAAATAGCACAATACCGTACAGATTCTATGTTTATGAGCAGAAACTTAATGACCTTACTGATATCATGTTCCGTTTTGTTTGGCAAGTGTAATGATGTCAAGTTAATGATGTCAAGTTATTATAGCAAGATAGAAAAATAGCATGCTCTTCGATTATTCTGATTGGTATATTATTGATGATGAAAATAAAGGAAGGATCTCAACTATCATCCATGCAGTGTAATAACTGACATGTTTTTTGGCACAAAGAGCTTCACTCATTCAGGAGTTCCCATCAAGAACAGCATTTAAGGTATACTAACTGACATAAATATGTGAGACACATAAAATACAGTAAATTTTACTGTATCATTGACATACAAGTAGAAGCATCTCTATTAATAGCATGTACATGAAGATTTGAAGCCACTAAACGAGTAATGGCAAATATGAACTGAATACAACAGTAGAAACACATCAGTATGGAGCAGAAGTGTCAGTAAGAATCTCACCTTCAATCGCTTCAAGCTTTCATTTCTGGCTCTCTCTTTTTCCACATTGACACATAATTCTGCTATTTCCTGCTCAGTCAGGGAATTCAAAAGTCAATATTCAGGTACTGCCAATTAGCAAAAGTTCAAAACATTCTGGATGACTTGGTATAGAAGCTTAAAAAAAAATACCTCCTTCAAATGCCTTCTTTCCCCTAAAAGCAAGATCTCCTCCTCTTTAAGTTCATCTAATGTCTGCAAACAGCCATACAAACAACACTACAATAATCAAACCAAAAGCAAGAAACAAATGGAGAGAGAGAGAGAGAGAGAGAGAGAGAGAGAGAGAGAGAGAAAGAAAAAAGAAAAAAGAATAAAGACAAAAGGAAAAGAACAGAAATAATTAAGTCTGATCCCGAGCCTCAAATGTTCGGTCAAACCATCTTCCAAACAATGTTTTCCTTACAACAATTGGGTATTTGGCTGTATACTTCTATGTATATTTTCTGAAATTTTTTTTTTTTCCCAACAACGTTGTAAAACGTACAAAACTGAGTATTGCATTTAGGACATCCGATCATTTGCAATCTAGCCATAGCCATGGACAAGGGTACTTTCATCAAGTTCAAAAAGATCAGAATTACCTTTTTCTTTCGTCCCCACCTCTTGTTGGTAGTTCCATTTTTGCCACTAACCTGCACATATATCATACATTAGATTTCCCCCAGTAATCAATGAGGTCATCAATTGTTTGGTAACTTGTGAAGTTTGGTAGCAACTTAACAGATAAAAAGACAAATATAATCAATAAAAGAATTTAAACTTGGGGTTATAACAATTCTGAGCATCAGAACTAGATTTGGCGAAAATTTGACCCCACCATGATCTTTGAGGCTATGTTTGGATCTTGAATTTGGATAGAGATTTGTGTAGCAAAAATAATAGGGAGGCAAATGTGAATGAAATATAAGCTAATTTTATTTCACATTTTCCTCCCCTGTGCTTTTTCCTTGGCAAAGCTTTACTCAAATAAATGATCCAAACACAATATGAGAAAAAGTAAAAAAATATATTAATCCGTTTGTCATTACATATGTCCTACTATTTAATAAAGAAAAAATAGGATCCATCTAATCCCTCCTCACATATGCTTAACAAAAACTTGGGAATTAGACGGTATGAGAGAGAGAGAAACACGCACGCAATTGAGGCATGCAATGTCTCTTAGTACAAACTAAAGTTGAAAGAGTAACCGTGAACCCAATCCCTAATATTTAGTTGGCAAGTTAAAAAAAATGTTATGGCAATCATAGATTTTGAATATCATGTCACCGATACAATGGTATAATAAAATATGAGAAGTGGAATCCATTAAACTGATACATTGGTGACACATTTGATATCCAAAACTTCATAACCAAATTTGGTCAATGTATCTTTTTGTTGTGGAAAGTTTGATTTGGCAAGACATGTCAGCATACAACATCAGTTTGGGGGAAAGAATGGTCCCCACATCAGGACCTAATGCAATTGACACAGTGTTGCACCTAAAGAGCACTTTGCATATGACACTTTTCAACCCTTCTTATATTGTGTGAAACATTTTGTTTGACTTGGAATTCTACTTTTCTTGGTCTGACCCACCACATAACATAACAAAATAAGCAAAGCAAATAGGCTGTCACCCAAATACAATAACAGCTCCAATCAAGACGTCTAATCCCTTTTCTTCCTTTTTTTTCCCCTACAGAGAAGCCAAAAAAGAAAATAGTGAATCCTCCCACTTTTGACCATGCCAAAGGATCCGTGTTTTCTTTAGTTTTTGAAATTTGTTTTTAAGTATTATTTTTTTAGTGATCTTTTTTCTCATTTTAATCATTTTGCGCCTAATCTAAATTTGTGAAATATATGAAGAAAAGAAATTACTAAATACAACCAAAAACAAAAATTAAAACATAAATTTTGAGCTGGAAAAACCAAACAAGATGAAACTTTTTACCACTTTACTAGAGCATAAAATTCAAAATTAAAATAAAAAATAAAAGAAGAAGAAGCTGTCATGCTATATATATACAAATGATCACATGGGAAAATAACTAGTTTAGGATGTTCACGTGCCTTGTGTATGTGTGTACGGATGGGAGGACAATCACATGCAGTTATATATATATACTGATAATCTATTTAAATTTTTTAATGCTCTATTTATTTTGTCAGATAATATTTTCTAAACAAAATAATTTCTGTATTTTTTTTAATGTCTAGTATGGTAAGAAACGAACGTTAATGAAAAAATATTTTTATAAATTAAAGTAAAATTGATTAGGAAAAAAACATTTTCTATTATTTAGTAGTAAAAAATATTTTCTAAACTAACTAAAATTTTAACAATGGGCCAGTCATTGTCACTGCCACCACCTAAAAACATTTTATGCAATTAAAAGAAGAGTTTTAAAACAAGAAAATATAATTTTTATATCAAGAAAATTTTAAAAAATAAAATTGCAAGGTTGAGGGTTTAAAAACTTTGTCAGTTTTATGGTTTTTAAAATATCTGGATATGTATCGATAATATTGTTATATATTGACTAATTACGTATCGCTCAATACTTAAAATCTTCTAGCTTGGCATATAGCCAAAAAGTTCACTTTTTAAATAAATTTTTTTATTGTTAATATTTTTTTTTTAAATTATATCAAAATATTTATTTTTTAAGTCCATCCAAATCTAAAAAGTAATAGACAAAAAAAATAGAAAAAATCCTAACAAAATTCACTAAAGACCAAAACAATTGAAAAAAAGTCAAAATTATCTTTAATGAATATTTTTTAATATATTAAAACATTTTACTTTTCAGATCTGTCTAAATAAAAAACAAACAAGTAAAAAAAAATCCCAAAAAGTTTCACTGAAAAACAGAACAAAAAAGTCAATTATTTTTGACCTTTTTTTTGTTCTTTTTGAATTTTTTTTCTAATTTTTTGTTTTTGCAGTCTGATCGAGTAAAACTAAAAAAAGGTAAAAAATAAAAAAAAATTAAAAATTTTACTAAATACGAAAAAATAAATATATCACTAAAAAACACAATCCCAAAACACCGACTATCAAACAGCCGAGACAACGGGGAATATTTTCCGTACCCAGTAGGAAGTGCAAACACAACCACTAACCACACTACACCAAACTTAAGAACGCACACCCCCTATTTATATTTTGCCACAAAAACACGCCACACATACTAATTACCCAAAGTTAATATTCGGACCAAATTGCCCTCAAGAGTGCAAAGAGAGTTGACTCTAAGAAATGACCATTTTCGTCATTTCACAAACCCCCAAGATCACAGATATACCGACCCCCGAAAAAGACATTATTGGGACATTTACTGCTGCTTTCAACCCACACAAAAAAAAAAAAAAAAAACACACGTAGATAAAATTTGTTTGACTAAATTACCCTTGGAGATAGGGGTGTTTTGGTCTTTTCCAACATAAGCATGCCAAGAAGGCATACATACCAGAATGGAATAATATTACTATTAGGGATCACAAAAAAAAAAAAATCATGAAATGTATCATTAAGAATTTTCATCATTTAATTAGCCTCCGTTTGGAAAGTGGATTGGCTTTTTGATTTTTTGATTGTTTTGATTATTTTAGCCTGGGCTAAAAAGTTTGGTTTGGGAAGGACTTTTTGGCTTTTTGACTTTTTTGACTTTTTTTGTGAGAGAAGAGTGTAATGATTATGGGTTGGATGTGATGTTTTGTTTTTTGTGACTAAAATAGCCTATTTTGTCTTTTGTGACTAAAATAGCCAAAAAAAACCCGAAAAAGCTCTTCCCAAACGGATAGTTAGTGTATAATATTTTATTATACATGTAATTTAAAAATAAAAAAAAATTTCATGATTATTTTATAAAAATTTTTTTTTCGGCTGGTTTGAGCGAAAAAGCGGCGAGTCATCTGATCTGACGACCATATGCGTTGAACTAAAGTCATCAGTTTTCTAGTTTTACAAAAATTAAATGTAGAAAAAAGACATAAAATGGTAGATTACATTGATTTAAAATAATAAAGAAAAAAATCAGAAAATTTTAAAATTTTGATATAAGTGCACTTACAGTTGTAGTAAAGTTAATAAATCAAAACTACTAAATTTGTTTGGTTTTGGTTTTCAAAAAAATAATTTTTAGAAAATTTTACTTTTTATTTTTCGTATTTTAATATTTTTAATAAAAAAAATTTAATATTTTAAATAATTTTTTTAATTTTTAGACACAACTAACATAAATACACTTAAATATTATAATATTTATGAAAAAAATCTTTAAAAAATACACTAAATATCAAAAAAATACAAAAAAAAAGAAGAAAATTCAATATATTTTTTGTATTTTTGTGTATTTATTAATTTTTTAAAATATTTTTTCACAAATATTTTACTATTTAAATACATCTAAAGAAGTAAAAAAATTACTTAAATTTAAAAAATATTCAAAAAAAAACAAAAAATAAAAATAAAAAACATAATTTTCAAAAAATTAAATTTAAAAATTAAAATCAAAAATACAAATGTCGTGAAGACACAAAAACAAACAACACAATGCATCTCGGGTAAAAGATAAGATGACATTATTTTTTTGTTTGTATACCTAATAAATTATTAATGAAAACTGTATCAAAAATAAACTCAATATAATTATGTTAAAATTATAAAATTTATTACATTTTCTGTAAATTTTCACGACAGTCTGTAAAATTTATCTTAAATTAAAAAAAAAATTAAAAAGTAAATATCAAAGGCAATTTTAGTGATTAAAATAGGAGGTAGTAAGAGGACCGACGGTCCGACAATCGGAGAAAAACCGCCGATCGATGGGTAAAAAAAGACAGCACTGCCCCTAAAAATTCACGACACGAGAGGGTATTATCGTCACATCTTCAACGACTAAAACGGTGGTGGCAGGTACGGAAAAAACAAGTTTCGTCTGACTTCCCCCGGACTCGTCCCAGTAAATAACCACACTATTCGGGGGTGTTTTCGGAAACACCAAAAAAAGAAACGAATGACACATCGAAACGAATAACAACACATACACACCAGGCCGGCGGCGACCGGCAAATCGAGCTCCGGCGAAGGGAGAAGAAACAAACCTTAGATCTCGTGGCGTCGGGACGATTCAGAGGGAGTTGGCTGGACTCCTCAGAACCGTCGGCGGCGGCGGCGGCCGCTACACCGCTGGCCGAGGTGGCGCCACTCCAGGAGAGCGGCGTGGAGGGGCTGGCTCGCGGAATCAGCTTTTTGTTGAGCATCATCGGTCTGGAGCGGGGTTGCCTGACGCTCCACTTGAACGGTAAAGCCGATGGTGGTGGTGGAGGAGGAGGAGGCGGTTTGGCGCGGCGGAGACGAACCAGAAGCTCCGCCGCCATGGATTCGTCGGATATGGCCGCTCCCACCCAATCCTCATCATTATCACTCATCTTTCTTTTTTCTAGAGAGAGAAAAGGGGGGGGGGTGGCAAGGAAAATCTGAATGAGAGTGAGAAAAAAATAAAAAGGGTGTGATGTGAGCGGGTTATATATGTGGGGGTGTGAAGAAGGGGGAGGAAGGAGTAGATTCCAATTGACAACCCCTTCTATTTTTGTTGTTTATGGACTCATTCATCCTCTCCTCTCTCTCTCTCTCTCTCTCTCTCTCGTCTCTTTCTCTCTCTATCCCTCTCTCTCTCTCTCATCTCTTCTCTTTCTCCCTCTATCTCTCTTTTTCAATAGATTAATCTACAGTTTAAATAAATTCTGCTTATGATTGTATGGCAAAATTAAAAAGCAGAGTCACATCCACATAATTTTCTGTCAAGATTGTGCATTTGAACGGAATAAAATATGTAAATAAATCATTAATTAAGATTAAATTTGTGTTTGTAGGGGTTGAGGTTGATTTTAGAAAGATGGTTAAAATTTAATTATTTTGATTTTTTTTTTTTAAAATATGAAAAATACGTGATGATGTGATTTAAAAGGGATTAAAAATTGATTTTTAACTTTTTTAATCCTTCTCAAAAAAGCCCTCAATTATGAAATGAATTTTAATTATTGATTGATGAGAAATGTTAAAAACTCACAATTTAAATTCTTAAATTCACTTATAACACTACAAGAAATGTCACTTTTGGCTACCAACATATTGGTCGCCAAAAGTATAATTTTTAGTCGCCGAATCTATTTAGCTACTAAAATTTTTTGTCGCTAATATCGTCGCCCTTACCCTGTCGGCAATACAATTGGCGACTAAAATTTATTTGGTCGCCGAAAGTGTACACCTTTGGCTACTACTTTTGGTTTAGTCGCTAAAAGGTATGTTTCTGCTACCAAAATATTAGTCGGCGAATGATCATTTTTGGCTACCAACTTGTTGTGGTCGGGGAAAGCATCACTTTTAGCTACTAAATAATTGGTCGCCGAAAGTACACATTTGGCTACTATTTTTGGTTTAGTCGCCAAAAGGTATGTTTCTGCTACCAAAATATTAGTCGCCGAATGATCATTTTTGGCTACCAACTTGTTGTGGTCGGGGAAAGAATTACTTTTAGCTACTAAATAGTTGGTCGCCGAAAGTACACATTTGGCTACTACTTTTGGTTTAGTCGCTAAAAGGTATGTTTCTGCTACCAAAATATTAGTCACTAAATGTCCTATCATAATTTGAGAATAACCATTATAGACCAAACATTTTTGTCACCAATAGAGTACATACTTTTAGCGACTAATACTTTTTGTCATTGTTACTTTTGCCTACCAAAAGTTTCGTAGCCAAAAGCCTCCTCTTCATTTTTTGCCACCAAACGTTTTAGTCGCCAAATGATACTATTTTTTTCCGTGACTAAAAAATTTAGTAGCGAATACTTTATTTCTCTTGTTCTCAATTATTTTAGCTACTAATTATTTGGTCACAAAAAATTAATGGATTATGTTTTTGCTACTAAATTCTTAGTCACCAAAACATTTGAATATGTATTTAGCTACCAAAGTATTTGGTGGCCAAATACTCTAACATTTTTGATTTTTTTTTTTTTTTTTTTTTTTAAATAAAATTTTATAAACCACCTGTATTCATTAGTAATACAACCTGTACCCTGTATAAACAATATAATCCATCAACGGTAAATATGTTATCAAGCATGCAACCATCCAAACAAATAATATAGAACGTCCAATTATATATATATTACAAATTTCATAAAAACCAAGTCTAATCCCACGTCAATAATTTAATTCCATACATGATACTGGAATAACAAAATTAATTATGCACCTACAACTTCTGTACCACAACAAAAATTAAATTCTGTACCACAAAACTATTTTGTACCACGTGCTATATATGTTCATTTCTACCAAATTAGCTGATATTTACTCTACCAAAAAATTATTTTGTACAAACCACTATATATACGGATAGAGATATAAAAACAATGCCCTCCCGTACTTGTCAACAAAAACATATCCACATTTGTATGTCCAAAAACATCTGCAAAAAAGGGGGAAAAAATCATTAGTTCGGTGCGTGTAGTGGCACTTTTGGACGACATATATATATCATAATAATTTCAAACATTAAAAGACAAGAAGAGTAATATCTATTAACTAATGCAAGACATCCAAACATAGACCCATCATGAGTTCTTGTTTTAGGTTTTTAATCTCTAAATCTATATAAGTAAAATTTTAGTACTTAAATGTCAAAGTAAATTGTGTAGGTATTACAAAGTTACTGAAATTTTGGGTCTATTTAACATTTCATCCCAAAATTATTTGTTATAAAAATGTAAGAGAACCCATTATTACAATTTGTCTGGTATCCATAAAACTCACTATGCTTATGCTTTTGTGACCTCCATGAAGCTTCCAGTTACATTAAAATAGTGTTTTTGTGACCTGCACGGATGGAAATTAATATGGTCTTTTTTTCATAAAATATTCTAATTTTCTCTGTATACTCATTGAAATTTTGGAAACGCTTTCCTTAAAGAAGAAACTAATTAGTGGGTTTATAGATGTAGATATGCTTCTGTTTGTGAATGAGTAATGCATTGGGTTCTTTATAGGCTTATGGGGACGAGCTATATAAGATTATGCTTAACTATTCTTCCATTACACCATCGACTTTTGATACGTATCTTCAATACTTAGCTTCTTTACTCCTAAGTTCCCTGTGCTGTTGCTAAGGAATTATCCTCCCATCAGCCAAATCTTGAGGCCATGTTATATATATGAACTGTCTATTGTTCAACTGTTGTTGCACATTTTGTAGTGGTGATAGTTAAACTTATCAAATACACAATTGCGCCTAAACCTTAGCTGAACTTTACAAATCCATTGTTCGAATTTCCAAACGATTAGGTCAACAAGATATATCCTTCGTCACATTTAGTTCTTGCAAAATGGTGCCCCTTGAACCCTTTTTTTCGACTACGTTTATGACATTTTCAACTCTAACTCCCAACGTACTTCTCCTACTTACATATCATCTGTCCCTACATGTCACATTTATCACCGGGAAGCTTTCCGTTACCAAAAAACACTGGCTCGAGGGCTGTTTTCCATTTTCGGCCCCCCAACCACTTTCTTCGACTAAGTGTATGACATTTGCAACTCTAACTCCCAACGTACTTGTCCTATTTACGTACCGTCTGTCCCTACATGTCACAATTATCACCGGGAAGCTTCCCGTTACGAGAAAACAGTGTTTCGGGGGCTGCTTAGCATTTTCGCCCCCCGAACCCCTTTTTTCGACTACGTTCATGACATTTGCAACTCTAACTCCCAACCTAATTGTCCTATTTACGTACCGTCAATCTAATCATGTCACATTTATCACCGGGAAGCTGTGTGTTACGAGAAAACAGTGTTTATGGGGCTATTTTTCATTTTCGCCCCCCGAACCCCTTTTTTCGACTAAGTTTATGACATTTTCAACTCTAATTCCCAACGTACGTGTCCTATTTACGTACCGTCTGTCCCTACATGTCACATTTATCACCGGGAAGCTTCCCGTTACGAGAAAACAGTGTTTCGGGGGCTGCTTTGCATTTTTGCCCCCGAACCCCTTTTTCGACTAAGTTTATGACATTTGCAACTGTAACTCCCAACGTACTTGTCCTATTTACGTACCGTCTATCCCTACATGTCACATTTATCACCGGGAAGCTTCCCGTTACGAGAAAACAGTGTTTCGGGGGCTATTTTTCATTTTCGCCCCCCGAACCCCTTTTTTCGACTAAGTTTATGACATTTTCAACTCTAATTCCCAACGTACGTGTCCTATTTACGTACCGTCTGTCCCTACATGTCACATTTATCACCGGGAAGCTTCCCGTTACGAGAAAACAGTGTTTCGGGGGCTGTTTAGCATTTTCGCCCCCCGAACCCCTTTTTTCGACTACGTTTATGACATTTGCAACTCTAACTCCCAACCTAATTGTCCTATTTACGTACCGTCAATCTAATCATGTCACATTTATCACCGGGAAGCTGTGTGTTACGAGAAAACAGTGTTTCTGGGGCTATTTTTCATTTTCGCCCCCCGAACCCCTTTTTTCGACTAAGTTTATGACATTTTCAACTCTAATTCCCAACGTACGTGTCCTATTTACGTACCGTCTGTCCTTACATGTTACATTTATCACCGGGAAGCTTCCCGTTACGAGGAAATAGTGTTTCGGGGGCTGCTTTGTATTTTCGCCCCCCGAACCCCTTTTTTCGACTAAGTTTATGACATTTGCAACTCTAACTCCCAACGTACTTGTCCTATTTACGTACCGTCTGTCCCTACATGTCACATTTGTCACCCGGAAGGTTACCATTACGTTTAAACAGTGGTTCGAGTTACTATTCAAAATACCACTGTTGAAGTTAACATGTTACCCTAAACGAAGATTGAAATTCTCTATGTTTTTTTAACATGTTTCTACTATAGTTAATCTTAATCAAGTACATATTTTCAAAACAAGTTCATTGTTAAGAAAACTCAATACCAAACTCTAGTAACTACACAAGAAATCAATTGCTAAAATAACTCCAAAATTGATGACATTTTCAACTCTTCAAGCGAACATATTTAAACAAATATAGTGTCACATTAATGAAATTGTTCTTACCAAAAAACAAACGTCGGATGCCGAACTTAGATTCCCAAGAGTTGTGACAGTTTGGCGACTACATTATTAAGATGCTCGACCTTTGTATTTGTCTCCTCCCTTGCCTTTTGTCCCTCCTCCCGCTCTTTCAACATCTCATTGGATAATTGAATGCGCTCCTCTCGTTCTTTCAACAGCTCATTGTAACATCTCTCGCGCTCCTCTCGCTCTTTCATTAACTCGTCATGATCTTTTTGCCGCTCCTCACGAAGTACCTCCACCTCAGCTCGCATTGCCTCCATGTCCTTATCGTGTGCTCGTGTTGCAAATATGGTAGAGGGTTGTGGGCCACTCCCAAATCCAAGCAAGTACCTTTTCTTCTGTCCAAGCACTTGCCTTGAAATCTCCTCTTGTGTCAATGGCGTCCCCGACTCGATGGCAGCCGCTTGGACATTGACCATCTCTTGCTGTCATTGCAAATAAATAAGACGAAAAAAACTTTGGCAACATATATGTATTATTCGGTACTAAGTACAAGAAAATATTGAATACATATATTTCCTTGTCACATACTTACATGCAGCTCACGGCATTTCGGATGAATCCAGTCTTTCGTTTTCTTTGAAGTGTGGCTGTCCTCATAGAACTTTGGGAAATCCAACTCTCCATCTTTTGCTACCTGTTAATTAACACATCATAGTATATATCAATGACACTTTATGCACCAAATAAACAAATTTTCATTAACAGATGTTTACAGATTTGCTGTACAGATTTGGAGACAGATTTGCTGGACACATTTTCATTAATTGCTGGACAGATTTGGAGACAGAATTTTAGACAGATTTGCTGCCAGATTTGCTGCCAGATTTGGAAATAGAGGCAGCAGTATTCTTGGACAGATTCAAAGAGATTATCATTAACAGATTTATATTTTCCAACAGATTTTTGCGAACACATTTGTTCAGATTTTCTCAAACAGATTCTGTCCAACACAGTTTAACACATATATATATGTTTCACAACATAACATTTTTCATATCCAAACAACATATAATGGATTCAAATTTAAACAAAATCGAACTCACCATAGCAGCCATTGCGATAGGAAATGAACGAGACCCATTCGTATGATTGTACGGCAATTGACTCCTATTACTCTTGCCAGCTTTTGACCGTTTCTACACGCATAAGTGAAGCAGATAAACAAATTTTTGGTAAATATTAAGGCATTTTACATTTTCACAAAAATGTATGTACTCTATCTACTCTATTGTTTTACCTGGTGAGATGCATCTTGCCATGCCACATCGATCAAATGCTTCCAATTATCTAAACTCACCCCTACGGGCGGATGACCATAGATGTCATCACGTGGAAGTCCCTCTAACAATTCGAACTCTTGCTTCAAGTTGTACCTCCAATCTTTGTACAACCCATAGGCCTTCTTATTCACAATCTCTTGTGCTTGTAAGTCATTGTCGAAATCGTCTCCAATTTGAAACTTGTCCTACAACCAAAACATTTTTGAAAAGCAAATCATTAAATATTAGTCTTTCTTATTAGCATACATAATACAATTACATCTTGTGGACAAGTAATATTACTTACAAGAACTCCTTGGATGACGGCAACTTTTGTAGTCTCATCAAGATCCAGCCATGACTTCACATCTTTCAAAGGGCACAAGGTTCTAATTTGAATTCCTAGCTCGTTAGTTGCTGGAGTGGCATACTTGCCAGTCATCGCATTCAGCGCACGATCGATGTGAACATAACATTTTTCCCCTTTCTTGGCTCTAATTATTTTTTGTATGCCTTTGCCAAGTGTCGGTCCGCGTACACGTAGGGGCTTCGAAGTCCCTGTTAACAACATAACAACACGAAACTTGGCTAAAAATTGGCTACAAAAAAACAATGGCAAAGGCATGTGCTAATTGACAATTTTGATACACTTTAATCTTACCTACACCACTCGGCTGCGTTTCGGATGGGGCTTGTGTCTCATCAGAATCAACCATTGGTTGGCTAGTGACATGCTGAGATGGTCCCACATTTTTTCGAACGAGGAGAACAGGAGATGGAGCAACGGGCGATCCTAAAGGAATAGCAGCTGGCGAGTCTGTTTCTGGCTGCGTGAGTGTCTTCTTCCGAAGCCGACCAGTCTTTAATCCAGGAACCATTTTCCAGTCTGCATAAACACAAGTAACACTAGTAAGCATGATATGCCTGCTTTAAAATAAATTAGACACAAATAAAAATAATTAAAAACAATACAAATAAATAAATAAAACTGTTTGTTGATCTACAAATAAATAAATAAATTAGCATGATATACATAACTAAATTACACAAAAACAATAAAAATAAATAAAACTTCGGCACAGAAAAAGGGAGAGAAGGGATAAGTTAACCGACCTTGAATTGTTCGTTGATCTGTTTAAGCTGATATGTTTGATGCTGTTGATGAGTATTAAACTTCAATATATTTCCAGATTTTTGAAGTTTTCTTGCCTGCTGATAAGTACTTTGCTTGTGCGTCCCACACCTTTATCTGTCCACAAGCAAAAGAAATATGTAATTGACCATTAAGCATGGAATGATTATAAACTAAATGGTCTGATTACTTTTCAGGCACGAATTACAGGTTGCTCAGTGGTCTGATTAACTAAAAATTATGTCCATGCACAGAGGGTGCAATTACAGGTTCAACCAGTTGAACTTGGACCACAACATAAGTCCCATAGCTAAATTGCACAATGATGAAAAATATGTGGCTGTTGAAAATAGTACAAGCTGGAAAAGGATTCATTGGCATATAGCATTGCACAACAATACATCAAATTTCATAATTTGAATTCACTGATAATATTTTCTTTTACTTTTCTCTCCCTGCTGCCTTCCAAAACAAATAAAGGAAAATATTTGAAATTTTTATTCTACTCTTTTATTTTATTGCCGACTAACTTTCTGCATCTTCTCCTTTTACTGGTGTTCAAATGAACTTCTTATATTATGATTCTGTCCTTTTGCACATTTCTACATCTTCTTACTGCATCTTCTCCTTTGTTCTACTCAAATGAACTTCTTACTGCATCTTCTCCTTTTGAAAATAGTACAACCTGGTGTTTAGTTACTTGTGCTTCATTTGTTTTTCAGACAGTTCGTAATGAAGAAGATTCAAATGAAGTGAACATTGATATATCTGAGTTGAATTTGCTGCAATCCTCAATAATCGAACAGGTAATACATATAATAAGAGAGGTTAGGTTGGTAGTTGCCTAGTTATGTTAAATAATTAAACAGCCCATTATGATTATTGTTTAATATCCCTTTAGCAGACTAAAATACTCTCTGTTCTTTGATATGGCTTCAATTGGAGAAAATTCCATGTGTCAATACACAAACTGCAGCAAATGTAAATGATTTAAGATTTGTTTTTTGCTGCCACACAAAAGAAATGATGCCATTTTTTCACAATTGGAGCCTCAGTGAGTAGTGTATTCTTCCCCAAATTAATATTAAAATGCAGAAGTTGTTCTTCTCTTGGTTTCCCAACAGCAGATACAAAAAAATGCAGAAGTTGTTAATTCTCAAAGTAGTGAAAAAGGTCTTGCAAAGAGCCAATAGACACATTCAACACTATGGAACTGTTATAAAACGCCATGAACATGTACTTGTGCAGACTGTTAGATAAAACGCAACGGGACATGCAACATCATGACACTCGATTTGTGCATCTTGCAGTGCATATCAGTTAGGAACGTAATATTTAGTTCATGAAATCTAACTGAATCAAGAAGTTTTGTTTGCTTTTGTTATTTTTCTTTTTACATATGTTTTTCATGAGTCCTTGATGAGTAGATTGAGTATTTCTCCATTTATCTGCTTCAAATATCAGCTTATCTGAAAAATTTTATGCACTAAGGGTATCTGGCATTCTATGACTCAAACATATGAATATGTATGACACTTGACACATTATGAATATATAAACCTAAGGTATCTAAATGTATTGAGTCTATGTTGTTCCTTGAACAGTTTTGTCAACTGAAAATTCATATATTGTCAATTGTTATCTTCATATGTTTCCTGCCAAATTTATTCCCTATTACTTTCTAAATGTGATTTTAAACTGAGACAATGTTTGTGTTTGTGTTCCTTCTCAGGGTGCATTTGGCGCGTCTGAAAAGGTCAAGTGGCGTGGAACATGGGTTGTCAAAACAACAATCAAACGACACATATACCATCCTGTAAAAATGCTGATTGAGAGCACCTACAGAGTATTTTTACACATTAATATGCTGATTGCCAGCAATAATAAGTAATCCAAATATTATAAATTTTGCATAATTATTTTCATGACAATTTTTATAATCCCTAACTTTTTCCGTTATTGTAAAGTATGATTTTTCATATTAAGGGACTTTTATGATGAGGTGAGGGTGGGGACCACAAGCTCTTCT
This sequence comes from Camellia granthamiana, assembly GCA_036172215.1. Classification (NCBI taxonomy): domain Eukaryota; kingdom Viridiplantae; phylum Streptophyta; class Magnoliopsida; order Ericales; family Theaceae; genus Camellia; species Camellia granthamiana. Next base: position 269,837 of record JAXFYN010000155.1, read on the forward strand.
TATTTCTTAAATGTTTTGGTTCCTTTTTTATTAATTGCTTTTAATGGTATGACCAAATTACCCTGGTGTAATCTCATTATAGGTAGATTTTAGTAGCTTTGATTTTTCAACAGGATTTTAGTACCTCATTCACACCAAAAACACCTTTCTCAATTTATATTATAGTTGTACACATCATGATATACTCATGCATAATTATAATCTCACAAACAAATAAAAATCGCACCAACATAACGTGATGATAACATTTTTTTTTATTAAAATTAGAAAAACATTTAAGATTCATAAAATAAAATAAAATAAAAAATACAATGTGATCCACAATAATATAGTATGATATGTATCAATTTTTGATTTGTTATATATGTAATAATATAAGACTTAATTTCTTAGTCACCATATATGTGAATTTGTGAGTTTAAAATTATAAATTTTTAACTTCACTCTTAAACCATATTGTATAATATTATTTTAAATTATATACAAACACATTCAAGAGTTCACTTTAAATCATGAATACTTTCTGTGTACAAAAAGTAAATACAGAATGGGACACAACTCTCTAACAAAAGGGGTGTGTATCGGCCCCATATGTGAGACTTACCCCTTGTGAGATGGTTATGTCCTATAATGCACTCACCCAAATTTAGTCAATGCAAATTGAAAAGCAAAAGTAAGCCAATGGAATTCAGACGACAGATCCTAAACATTTTGCAAATGGGAGTTCCTATTGTGTCCAACAAAGCAATCCAATCATATGGTAGCCCTTACAACTTCACTATCAATGAGCATAACCATAAAATAGAACTATACAAGGAGATAGCATAAACAGACCAGTTGGTCCACGTAAGGACTGCTGTGTAGGGAATTAAATAGCAATGCAGAATGCTGTGGCAGCAAATAAGATAGCAAGTCACTCTAAGGCTTGGGTTGTGATGTGAAACTCACTAAAAAGAGGGAGGCAAAGGCTAGTGAGATTGCCAAAAATAAAAAAATAGAGGAAATTAGACATAACAGTGAAGTTCGAATAAATTGGATGACTATTTTGACAGATGAGGTTAAGCAAAATGTGATTATTAGCTTAGGCCAATCGAGATGATGTTGAGCAACAACACCAGAAATTGGTTGGCACTGCGTTTGCCATCATTGCAGTCTTAGGGTTTACGTGGAAGAATGTGTGGTGGGAAAGCTACAGAAGAATATTTGAGACAGAGCAGCCAAAGAAAAAAACGAAGAGAGTAGAAAAATTACTTGGTGCTTCCGGGACTCGTAGATAGTGTTGTGAATCTGGAGTTGCTTATGGGTAGTTCACAAGTATGTAGAGGTCACTTGTGCTACTGTGATGTACTCCACATTATTCTTGAGTGACTACTTCAGAAAAACTTCAACGTCTGTCACGTTATAGACAAAAAAAAATGTAACGAAACAGGACAGCTAATTAGCATAAAGTAAGCAGGAAAAGAATTGAGCGAAATAAAGAAGCAAGAACAAATGAAATCATAGAAAACAATGAATCATGCAGTTACAGACCAACAACGAAAAGAATAAGAAACATAAGCTATTTGTTTAGGTCCTTAAACCATTTTGAATGAACTTATTCTTATTTGGCTAGTAAGTAAAGAAACCTAGAGTAAATTGTGTATGGTTAATCCGTCAAATCGTAGTTTTGCAAATCCCATTCGGAAGGCAGTGCATGACCTATGACAAATTTTTTGTTGGCAATTAAACATTCACACACAACTCTCAAAAAATGAAATTACAAAGTAATTCTTTAAATGAAAGTTCTTGTTTAATCTAAATTTGGAAATTTCCAAAAATATTAAAATTTGCACATGAAACACTTGCATTTGTTCTCCTTTTGGCTAAATAATTATATTACTCAAATTAGAAGTATCATTTACCTTTTATAATAGTTTTGCAGGACACAATGACAGCGAAAGGTCAGTGGTGATCCGTAGTTTTGCTTTTGGGGCTAACAATGAGCTTTGTTTACAGAGATACTAAGTACAGACATTTTCATCAATGATGTCCTACAGAAGCTTTCATTGAAGTTAAATTTACAGAGACACTGACCCAGGTCACTGTAACAGTGACCATTTAAATTTTCACTCATCTCTTAGGACCAAAAACATTGGGTGATTAGTGGGGACGAACAATGTCATGGACACCCAAAAGAAAAAAAAACAAAAGTGAAGGGGTTTTAAGCACTTATATACGCAATTACAGCTCATATACTTACAAAAATTATACGATGGTCAAAAAGAATGGGCTGATCATAAAAGGCCTAAGAAAACCAAAAAGAAGTCCCTCTAATTAGATTGGTATACTAGTACTACAAGACATTGCCCTAGTATTTGTAGCAAATTCGTTGATTCATCCCAAGCATGTGTAAACATAAATAATTTCAATCACATTTCAATTCATTCACATTTCAATAACAATGCCCTAAATTCAATCAGATTTCAATAACAATGCCCATAATTTCAATTCAATCAATCACATGCCCTAAGTTTTCAATTCAATCACATTTCAATATCAATAACAATATTTTCAGCATTTCCCTTAAAATAATTTCTGTGTGTTTTCACATATATATATATATATATATATGTATGTGTGTTTAAACAGAGACAGAGGCAAAGAGAGTGAAATCGAGAGGGAGATGCAAAGCGAGGGAGAGACAGATGCGAAATGGAGGACATACCTGGAAGGGAGTTTGGGGGATGATCCAGCAAGCCTTGCGATGGAGAAAAAGCTGTGGACAAGAGGGCCGAGGCGTGAGTGAGATAGAGAGAGAGCGAGAGAAAGAGGGAAACCGAGAGGCCTCTATGAGAAGGAGACTAACGATCGAGAGGGAGATACAGAGAGATAGAGAGAGAGAGCGAGAGAGAGAGAGGACATACCTGGGAGGGAGTTTGGGAGATGAACAGAGCAGAATCAGACGCGGGAGTGCAAGAGGGAGGGAAATGGCTGCTTTGGAAACAAAAGTAAAAAAAATAAGTTATTATTGCCGACCAAAAAAAGCTTCGTCGTTAATAAATTTAATATTCCCTCCAAAAATTTTGGGGGACGTTTGGCTACCGAACTGTAGTCGCCCAAACAGTAGTATTTCCACGACCAATTTACAATTAGTAGCCAAAAATTTAAATAAATACGAAATAAACAAATTATAAATTTATTTTCCGCGACAAACATCATATTTGGTCGGTGAAAAGTATATTTTTAACGACTAAAACGTAGTTATAACCTATGTTACACGGACGCGGGTGCGGGTGTCGGGTGCGGGTACGTATCTAGGGGTCGGACACTTCAAAATTAAAAATTAGGGATACGTGGATATGGATCCAAATTTGGAAATGGGTACGGGGATACGTTAAATAATTATTTTAAAAATATATTTATTATATGAAGATGAGTTAAAAAAGTTAAGAAATAACAAATTTTGTTAAAAAAATAATAAATAAAATATAAATAATAAATAAAAAATATTTTAAATATAAAATAAATTACATTATATATGATAAAATAAATTATTTTTATTTTAGACATAAAAATCATAATATTTTAAATTATAAATTATAATTTTAGACATAAAAAATATAAATTATAATATTTTAGACATAAATATTATAATTTTTTTCTTTTTTTATCCACCTAAAAAAAATTATAATATTTATAATATATTATAATATATAATATTTTTTTGAGTGGATATCATATAATATGAACACTATTATATATTATTATGTTAATATCATTTTATACTGATAGAAACCAGACGGAAGTAAAGGAAGTCTATTATATATTATTATATTAGTATCATTTATACTAATAGAAACCAGACGGAAGTAAAGGAAGAGAACAGTCAAAGAAGAAGAGAGAGAGAGAGAGAGAGGAGAAGAGAAGAGAAGAAGATCGAAGAGACAGAGAGAGTTCGCTACCAGGGTTCGCGACTAGGGTTCACACTTCAGATCTCCTTCGATTCAGTCTAGTTCGCGACTGGGTTCGCACTTCGATCTTGCTTCGCGATTCGACTTGATTCGCAAAGGTGAGTTTCAGTCCTCCCTCCCTCCCTCCCTCTCTCTCTCTCTCTCTCTCAACAACCCTTCTTTCTCTTCTCATGGCAGCCGTGTCCGAGAAAACCATGCCGAATCTGACACATATCTCACACCCGCACCCGTGTCGTGTCGTGTCGACACGGGTACTCTGCCCTAAACCGGCGAGTCCGTGTAACACAGGTTATAACAATGAACAATTTAATTAAATTTAGTAAATAAATTATGCTTAATTTAAATTAAAATTAAATTAAATTTAACGAAAGGGTTAAATTAACGAATCTGTTTAATTTAAATTTAAAATTAACGAATGAGAATTTAACGAATAAATGCATAGAAACAATTTTTGATGAACCAATGAGAATTTAACCACAAGATATCTCATCAATAAATGCATACAAACAATTTTTGATTATATCAGATTATATCCAAAGAATTTAACCAGAATTTAACTAGATTATATCCAATTTATATAAATGCATAAAAAGAAAAGAAAATATATACATATATACAGTGGGCCCGGTGGATGAGACACTCCTCTATCAGATGTGATGCTGGGGTTCAAGTCTGACAACTGAATGATGCAATGCCCCCTTCCCCTATAGTTGTTTGTGAGAGTCTTGGTGTAATTAACCCTAATAACAATGAGCAATATACTTACAAAAAAATTAAATGAACAACAACTAAGAAATTAGAATGGAAAGGTAAACTAGCAAGGGAAAAAGAAATGTTACTGTGAAAAGCACACGCTTCTTGGACATCCCTAACAGCAACTTGTTCAACTATGTTCCTCAGAAGAAACCTCTTGATAGCTTTGTCCTAATAAATAAAAATATCCAAAACTAATATCAACAACAATTTCAATCACTAGCATAGCTGAAAAAATAATCATCCAACTGCTTCAATTAACCTAAATGTAAGTTTCAAACTCACTTGGGTTCTTCTCATCTAGAACATATCATAGACACATACTCCTCCTTAAAGTAAAAAGGTGAAAACATTATTTTTGATGAAAACTCAAGCTCAAAATAAATCATTAAGCAGGTCCTCAGCAAGGATTTTTTTATTAACATAGAACAAATGACAAATTGAGTTGATGTAGAAAGCTGATTATAATTGAGTTAAAGAGTGGTAAGTGAGAGACAGACAGACAGAGAGAGAAATAGATAGAGAGAGACATATAGAAAAATAGAGAGAAACAAGAGATGAGACAGATATATAGAAAGAGAGCGAGAAGAGATGAACGAGAGAGAGAATAGAAAAATAGAGAGAAGAGAGATAAGTGAGAGAGACAGAGAGAGAGAAAAGAGAGATGAGCGAGATAGAGAGAAGAGAGATGAGCGAGAGAGACATAGAGAGAAGACAAATGAGAGAGATAGAGAGAAGAAAGATGAACGAAAGACATACAGACAGATAGACAAACAGATAGAGAAAGAAGAATGATGAGTGAAAGAGAGAAAGAGAAGAGTGGTGGTAGTTGACTGGCATTTGCAGTAGTGGTAAATGTGGTAGAGAAGATGGGTGGTGAGAGAGAGAGATGAGTGAGAGACGAATAGAGAAAACAGATAGAGAGACAGAGAAAGAGACAGAGTGATGAGCGAGAAAGAGACAAAGTGGTCGTTAAAAGTGCATTTTCTTATAGTAGATCGATAAATCGAAATAGAGCTCAATAAATAAAGAAGACAGAGCATTCAAAACTCTTTTCAAAACTTAATTCAAATCAATTTTTTAAATATTTTAAATATTTAAATATTTGTAAAATATTTTAATTTTGTGAGAGACAGATAAAGAAGAGAGATAGATAGAGAGACAGAGATAGAGTGATGAGCGAGAGAGAGAGACAGACAAAGTGGTTGCTAAAAGGGTATTTTCTTATAGTGGATCGATAAATCGAGAAGGAGTTCGATAAATAGAGAAGATGAGAGTAAGAGAATGAGCAAGGCGAACATAGTGACGGAGAAATAGACAAATAGACAAGTAGACAGAGAGAGAGAGAAGATTGATGCGTGGAAGAGAGATAGGGAGAGAGAGATAGATAGAAAAAGAGATAGAGAGAGATAGAGGCAGAGACAAAAAGAGAGAGAGAGAAACAAGAGATAGACAAAAAGAGAGAGAAATAAAGCGAAAAGAGATGAGAGAGAGAGAGAGAGAGAGAGAGAGAGAGAGACAGATAGAGAAGAGAAATGGACGAGAGAGATAGAAAGATATTTAAATAAAATTCAGTGGGTAAAAAAATATTAAAAGTAACAAAAAAATTCAAATAAAAGTAGCAAATATATTAAAATGATATTTAAATAAAAATATAAGTAATAAAATTATAAATTATCTTAAATATTTGTCCTAATATTTTTTTTACTGAAAAATATAATCACAAATTGAGCTTTTAATTTTATATTCTTATATTTGAAAATAAGAAAGAAAATAAAAAAAATTAAGGAAAAAATTTGAAAAAAAATTCTGAGTCAGCTCAACCTGTTAATTAATTTTTTTTGATGTAATATTTTATTTAATTTCATTATATAATTCTGTCACAAAATATTTAAATTTTGTTGATGTTTTATTTTATTTAATTTCATTATTTAATTATTAATATTTCCAAAAATAAATTTAATTAAAATTTTAATTAAAAAATAACATATATTAATTTTTTATTAAAACATTTGCCGACTAATGGATTTGGTAGCCAAATGTGTACCAACAGCGACTAAAAGAATTTTTGTCGCTGAAAATCGCGTTTTCCCGACTAAATGTTTAGTCGCTAAACACAAAAATTAATATTTTATTAAAACATTTGCCGACTAATGGATTTGGTAGCCAAATGTGTACCAACAGCGACTAAAAGAATTTTTGTCGCTGAAAATCGTGTTTTCCCGACTAAATTTTTAGTCGCCAAAGACAGAAAATAATTTTTTATTAAAACATTTGCCGACCAATGTATTTGGTAGCCAAATCCATACATACGGCGACCAAAAAAAATTTTTGTCGCCAATTTGTGACATTTTTGCCGACTAAATTTATTTTAGTCGCCAATTGTGATATCTTTAGCTACTAAATTTTTTTTAGTCGCCAATAATCGATATTCCCCGACTAAAAATAATTAGTAGCTAAAAATTTTACTTTTGCCGACTAAATTTATTTTTGGTAGCCAAATCCGCAACTTTTGGCGACTAAATTTGTTTTAGTCGCCAAAAGTGGTCGCTGTAGGTGTCTTTTCCTGTAGTGATTGTTGTTCCTG